>WBZZ01006573.1:560000-567500 GCA_019918135.1 Paulinella micropora | reverse complement strand
CGTCGGTGCCACCAGTATTTTCATTGAACATACCGGTCTATTTCTGGACCAGTATTTTCATTGAACATACCGGCCCGTCTGGAAGTGTTGGAACTGCCCTTGCGGGGGTGTCATTAGAGCTTATCGTCAATTCTTCGTACTCCCCTCACGGGTGAGACGATGGAGGCGCATGTGCAGAAATGCATCAGCCATTGACAGAGAAGCACTATTATTATTATTATTATTATTATTGGACACCGTGATAGCCCAGTGGTCAAGTTCTACCACTTGGGCCCTGTCGCCAGTTCGATTCCCGTCGGTGCCACCAGTATTTTCATTGAACATACCGGTCCGTCTGGACCAGTATTTTCATTGAACATACCGGTCCGTCTGGAAGTGTTGGAACTGCCCTTGCGGGGGTGTCATTAGAGCCTATCGTCAATTCTTCGTACTCCCCTCACGGGTGAGACGATGGAGGCGCATGTGCAGAAATGCATCAGCCATTGACAGAGAAGCACTATTATTATTATTATTATTATTATTATTATTATTATTATTATTAATGTGGACACCGTGATAGCCCAGTGGTCAAGTTCTACCATCTGGGCCCTGTCGCCAGTTCGATTCCCGTCGGTGCCACCAGTATTTTCATTGAACATACCGCTCCGTCTGGACCAGTATTTTCATTGAACATACCGGTCCGTCTGGAAGTGTTGGAACTGCCCTTGCGGGGGTGTCATTAGAGCTTATCGTCAATTCTTCGTACTCCCCTCACGGGTGAGACGATGGAGGCGCATGTGCAGAAATGCATCAGCCATTGACAGAGAAGCACTATTATTATTAATATTATTATTATTATCATTATTATTATCATTATTCTGGAGGGGTGCACAAGATGGCACTCCATGGGAAGAGGAGGTGGTTGGGCCTCTCCCCACGAAGGTGACCGCTTGGGGAGGGCGGTCACCGGGATATGCGCAACTCTCAACTGGGCATTTATTCGGTAGGGGTTCGGCCAGGCAGGTTGTGGGGTTGTCTGTTGGATTGTTGGTTGGCTCGTTTTTCTTGGCTGTTGGTTTGGGTCTGGTTTCCTGGTTAGCCCATTTTCGCCGAATTTCCTGCCGAGTAAATGCCTGGGGGCTTCCAGTTCCGGTTTGGTGATCTTGTTGAGGTGAGCATTCGAAGGAAACAGTACCGAGATGGGTTGAAGATAGGATTCACATTGAGCCGAGATGGGGCTGAGTTGACCTGTTCCAACTCGGCTCCATTTCGGCTTCATGTTAATCCTATCTTCATCCTATCTGGGTTTTGTCTCCTCCCTATCTTCGCTTCTTCGGGCTTGCCTAACTGGAACACATGATGAGCGCACGTTGGAGAGGGGCTTCAGTCGGTCCCAATGCCTTGCCAGTGCCTTGCTGCGTTGCCGTGCCTTGCCCCATGCATTCACACCCTCCACCGTTGCATTTCTAACTGAGCAGCTTCGGCTGGGATTACTATACTTGTCTGTAAGACCCTATAGGTACCGCTAGGTTCGCGCCTTCTATACCCACGTGGGGGAAGGAGTTTCAGCGGCACGCCGTCCGATCTGGCTCCACTCGGGGACACCCGTACCTCATGATGTGTATTGTTAGGAGCAGCTGAAAGTCCATATAAGGCATGAGAGTAGAGGCGTTGGCGATGCGATGGAGAGTGTGTGTAGTGCATGAGGCAGGTTCTGGCGACACTGGGGGTGCTGGCGGGCGCCGAAGGGCACGAAGCGACGCGGCAGCGTCCAGTGACACCGGCGGAAATGCGTGTAGTGTGTGTTGCAGATACCGCCGATGCTATTTGCATGGACGGGCGCTTTCCTCGGCGTAAAGAGGCGCGGCGGTGATGGCCAGCGACATTGGCCGTCTACTACTCTCAATGGATTACAAATACGCGAAGCACGGAGCTACCACTGTGGCCCTTATGGGACAAGGTAGAATCGCCGAAGACCTGGACAATCCCCGTGGGAATGCCTCTTCGACGGGCTCTGGCCCGATGTCCCAGGATAGGAGGATGAGGGCTCGCGTATATGACGGAATTCCTGAACCACGTGGAGAGGCTATCTTAGCTGCGCCTCATCCTTCCTCCCCAAACCTGGCACACGGGTCGGCGCTTCAACATAAGGCGAGCGGCGCTATATGGCAGATGGCACCGCCGCCTCGACGGTACCGGCGGGTAGATCGGTACGACAAGGACGGGCGTAATCTGATTGTCTGGGGGCTCTCAGAACGCGCCAATCTACAGGAGATCGCCTCCAAAATGAGCGGTCTTGGTCTGGTGGTCCCGGTAATGGAGTGGCAAGGCCAGCGAATGTCTCGTCACCTGGAGCTGGTCTACGAGGACGATGACAGCAGGCAGACGGCGTTGCAGCAACTCAAACATCTCAAATTCTTCGGCAGAGTCAATGTGGCCCTTGGGCGCAGGTTCAGGGACAGGGAACGTGTCCGAAGGCTTATTCGCATCCATCTGCGTGGGGAAGCGGCGGTCCGGAAGGAGGAAGCTGCGACGGGATATCGCGTCTTGCCTCTGCATGAAGAATGTGTCGATGATGTGCAGGTGGTGTCTTCGGAATTGGCTGCCGATGCACCTAAGTGTGTGTCTGAGTGTGCTGATGTGCATGTGGTGCCCCTGCATTCGGCGGCCAGTGCAGTGGGGGACCAACCTGCGCAAGCACCTGCAGAGGGGGGCAGCACGAGGGCGGAAGCCAAGCGCGGCCGTCGGGTCCGGAAACGAGCCAAGAAGCACCGCTCCAAGCAGTTCGATACCGGCTTCAAGCTACTCGTCGCGAGTCACAACTGGCAGGGTAAAACGGGATACGACAACGTAGGCACGGCGGAATGGGCATCATTCTACAAGCACGAGGGCTGGCTAGTCATCGGGGCTCAGGAGCACCGCATGGGCAAGAAGCAACTTTCCAAATGCAGCCTGGATGGATTCCGGATTTTTGGAAAACCTGCGGAGGTCAGCGAGAAAAATCGCTGCAAGGGTGGGGTTCTATTCGCGGTGGCTAACTTCCTTGGTCCGTATTGCAACCTGGTGTCAGCCCCCGTCGACCACCGGCAGCAAGTGTGGCTGCGTATCGCCTCGGGTGTTACCGGCGCTCAGGATATCTATGTGGGCAACGGCTACTTTCCCCAGGAAACGCAGGAAGAAGAGTCGTCAGAGGCGTATGCGGCCTGGCAGGCAGCTATAGATTTTTTTGGAGCCAAAGGTCTTGTGGTCACGGTGGCGGATGCCAACGCGAAGCTCGGGCCGGCATGCAGCCGAAAAGAGGGCATCGTCGGTCAGCACGGGGAGGTCGATGATAAGGGAGCACCGGTACGTTCGGAGAACGGCAAGAGACTCGCGGCTGTCCTCGTCGCTACGGGCCTGCGAAATCTGAGCGGCTTCTCGTGCCCAGTGGAAGGGTCCTACTGGTGGTCCCGGCGTGAGCAGCGCGGCATGGGCACAGGCAAGCACCTCCTCGATTACATCTGCGCGTCGCCTGGCTTGGCATCTGGAGCAAAGTTCGGAGTATGCGAAGATGATCTTGATACGGACCACAAGGCAGTATGGGCCGAACTGACGTGGAGCGGCCAGCGCCGGCCAAAGCGGGCTGCGAAACCTTACAGGTCCTTTCGTGTTGATAAGCTTATTGGTGCTGGTGTCTCGGGTAATGATCACGCTGCGAAGCAAGCGCTGGATTATCTACGCGACAAGTTCGATGACGTATTCCAGCATTGCCTACAGAAGCTTGGAGTGCATCAGCTGCCTGAGCTTGACCTATCGGGTGGTGCCGACAGCCAACGGGTGGTAGATGACGTCACCGAGCGAGTGGCGCAGTCCTTCCGAATGGCGGCGCACCGGGTCCTTGGCTCCAGATGTATACGACCCCGTTTCACCAACAATTGGTTCGACGGGGAGCTAAAGGAGCTCATTCAGCAGCGCCGGGAGGCCTACGCAGCATACAGGAGGGATGAATCGAATGCGGAAGCCCGTCTGAATTGGCTACGGCTCCGCAAGCAAATTCGGAAGGCAACTCGGGCCAAGAAGTCCGCCTCCTTCAAGCAAGTGCAGGAAGAAGCGGTCAAATGTCAACGCGAGCAATCCTCAAAGCGCTTTTGGCTACTCGCGACGCGGCTTGGCGGGGCACGCAGAACGAAGGTCTCCGCGCCGGTGCAAAGGGAGGATGGCTCACTGGCGTGTACGCTGCCGGAAAAGGTCGCTCGGTGGGAGGAATTTCGGAAAAATTCGGTGAAGCCACGGGAAAATCCGGCAAGTGCGGCTGTTGTGGTGGAGTGCTGTGCAGAAGCAGGCTCGCTGGAGTGGGAGGAAGCCGAAGCTAAGCGGCAGTTCCACTGGAACGATCGCTTCAGAGATGAGGTGGCCCGGGCTATGAAGGAGCACGAAGTAGGTGAAGACACTTGCGAAGAGCTGGACAAGCCGTTCACGCAAGAGGAGGTCCTTGCAAGGCAACGTGCCCTGAATAACCACAAAGCTTGTGGCGAGGACAAAGTGAAGAACGAGATGCTCAAGTATGGCGGCGCCTACATCAATGGCTACTTGACGCAGTACTTCAACTGGATTCGAGAAGCCGAGAGGACTCCAAAAGCTTGGGGCAAGGGAATCATCGTCAATATCCCCAAGGGTGGGGATCCTACGGATCCTGACAACTGGAGGGATATCTCGATTATTAGTTGCCTTGGTAAGCTGTATCTGTCCTTATTAGCTACTCGTCTAACGCTCTTCGTGGATGGCCCGGATAAGCTACGTCCAGAGCAGGGAGGCTTCCGCCCGGGGCGTCGCACTACGGATCAGGTCTTTACCCTTTGGCAGAGGTTGAAGGGGCGTCAGCAGCAGAAGCGGGAGTCGTATGTCCTGTTCGTCGATCTACGCAAGGCTTTCCCGTCTGTTTGGAGAGATGGCCTATTTGAGAGGCTCTGGAAGCTGGGTGTAAGGGGCAAGTTCTGGCGCACGCTACGCAGGTGCTACGAGCAGACTTCGTCGCAAGTGCTAGTTGATGGAGCACTCACCCCCGAAGTACTGGAGGGTGTAGGCGTCCAACAGGGGTCCCCTCTCTCTCCCACACTCTTCAACGTCTTTATGGATGAGCTGTGTGATCGGCTGGCGAGTGCCCTCAAGATCACGGATGTGAAGCGGCTGAACGACATCAAGGCACTTCTATACGCGGACGACGTGGCCCTCATCGCTCACAGTCGCACCGAGCTCCAGAAGATGGTCAATGTTGTGGCCAAGTTCGCGGAAGATTACCGGCTGGAAGTCAACTTGAAGCCCGGCAAGACGGAAATCATGCCCATTTACACGTCGAGCAAGGCGAAACGACCAAGTATCAGGGAGCGAGGTGAGCCCGTGGTGTTGTTTCGCGGCCAGAAGCTGTGTCACCAGTCATTACAAGTACCTGGGAGTGGTTATCACCGACGACCTGAAGTGGAAGGAGCAGGCCCTGCGGGCTACGCGTGTCACTGAAGTCGCCACCGCAGGTTGGTACTCTTTGTGGTGTGCAGGTGAGATACAAGCTAGGTATCGTCTCATGTGCTGGAATCAACTTGTGGGGGCCAAGCTGAAGTACGCCTTCGATGTCTGGCGTGCCCCCGTATCGCAGCTCACCAAGCTGGAGGCAGCAATGCTGCGCCCCATGAGGATGATTCTCGGCATCAGCCCTAAGACAAGCAAGTGGATTACACTCTTTCTGGCGCGCTCTTTGAGTGCGGAGCGTTTGCGGCGGGCGGCGCAACTGAAGTTCTATGGACGGCTGCGTGTTCTACCGGAGAAGCGATTTCCTGTCATCGCATCTCAAGTCAAATCCGACTGGACTGCGGAGGCCGAAGGCGCTATCAGGGACTCAATGGATCTACAACAAGGGCTTCAGGAGCTCCTAAAAAGCTCAGAGAAGGACCTCGAGGGTTGGTGTTCGACTGTGGACAAGTGGGCCCTTCAGCAGGACGTCAAGATGGTGCAGCAACTGATGTGGGACAAGCGAGAGGCAGGCAGCGATCTTACTGATGGCCTGCGAGTCATCCTAAGACAAGTCTTTGGAACTAAGGAGTTCCCAAGATGGGTAGCCCTTGATGATGCGCATTATAATCTGCTTCGGAGAAGGTTGCTCAGCTGCAACAACCGCCTTCGGTTGTACCGCAGCAAGTTGGTCAGTGGCATGTCCCCTCGCTGCTTCTGTTGTCATGATGATGTCAATGAGTCCCTTGCGCACTTCTTATTGGATTGCCCCATGCATGAGGGGAGACGTAAGCAGCTGTTGCTGAGTATGCAGAGGCTCGGTGGCATGGCTGTGGGGGGTGCTGAGGGGGATGGAGGGAGTGAGGAGGGTGGTGAGGTCGTAGGCGGTGAGGTTGTGGTGGAGGATGTGTTGCTTGGGCGGGAGCGGGAGGGCTCTGTGCGGCAGGGTTGGGATGATATGTCGCCTGTGGATCAATCACGATTGTTTTGTAAGCTTTTTCAGGGGAAGTCGCGCTTCCGCAGTAACTTTAGGCTTGCTGCGTTGTTAGGGGTTACAGCGTTGCGTCCCCCTTCAAAGTTGGATGTGTTGTTTGGATCATATGTGTCTGAGTGTTGGTCTGCTAGGGAGGGTAAAAGGGAGGAGCTTGGGGTGGAGGATGGGGGCGAGGAGGTGAGGTTCCATCAGCTTCTGTCCCACCCTCTCCCCCAAGTGACGTTGATGTTGCGCGGCGCGGCCGTCCGCGCAGTGTGGACGTCCTGGCTAGAGAGAGGGGTTCGGGAGCGCAGCGTAGTGTCTCCGAGTTCTTCTCTTCAGCTAACAACCTCGCATCTAGCTCTTCATGCACTTCACAGCCCCCATCTGCCCCTGCTGTTGCTGTTGCTGCTATGTCTGTTTGGTGTTCTGACAATGCGTTGGGATCGGCTGACCCCGGTGACCCCATGGAGGCACATGTCCAGGATCTGGATCTGATGCTATAGTCTGAGGAAGCCTATTATCATTATTATTAGTAGTATTAGTGGCACCGCGATAGCCCAGTGGTTAAGGTCTACCATCTGGGACCTGTCGCCAGTTCGATTCCCGTCGGGGCCAGTATTTTCAAAGGATATTTTCTTTGAAAGTAATGGTCTGTCTGGAAGGCTTGGAGCTGCCTTGCGGGGCTGTCAGTAGAGCCTATCGTCAAATCTTCGTACTCCCCTCGCGGGTGAGACGATGGAGGCACATGTGCAGAAATGCATTCGCCATTGACTGAGAAGCACTATTATTAGTATTATAAAAGTATTATTATTATTATTATTATTATTATTATTATTATTATTATTATTATTATTATTATCATTATTTGGACACCGTGATAGCCCAGTGGTCAAGTTCTACCATCTGGGCCCTGTCGCCAGTTCGATTCCCGTCGGTGCCACTAGTATTTTCATTGAACATACCGGTCTGTGTTGGAACTGCCCGTGCGGGGGTGTCATTAGAGCCTATCGTCAATTCTTCGTACTCCCCTCACGGGTGAGACGATGGAGGCGCATGTGCAGATT
>WBZZ01006573.1:550000-552500 GCA_019918135.1 Paulinella micropora | reverse complement strand
ATGATACTTTCGTTGTACAGTAAGAACAAAAAGAACTCGTTCTCATCATAGTACAATACCTAACTAAGCTTCGGAGCTGCAGCTGCTTCCTGAGGCTTCTCATCAGTTCACTCCCGACAACTCAGACCTAACTTGGAATTTAATGTTTTGCCATTTTGATTCTTATATGAATACTTCGACCTCCCACTCATCCCCTCCCACTCTTGCCCTCACACTTATCCCTACGAATAGCAAGATTCAAGTTTACAGACAGTATATCATATCACGGTGCCCCTATTCAGAGTCAAGTTGTTTGATATCAGACTGAGCACTTTAAGGACCGGCCAAAATCACTACCGTTGACATTTTACTGTTTTTGACCGGCCCGTTAGATTCTCCTCTGCACGACGTTTCGACTTCACTAACTAGTTTTCGATAGAGTCAAGTTTCGTTCAGTTGAGCGGCCCGCCTGAGAAATGACTTAAGTCAAAGTTCTTTTTACAACTTCGAAGGTTGACTATTGCCTTTTCCCCACTCTATTACCTTTTCCCCTGATTCAAAGTTCCCGTGAGCACGCACGTTACGGTAAATTTGTGGACAAGGAAATCAGAGGTCCGGAAAAATGAGCAAATCATAGTAAGCCCACACGGTCAACCGTGGGAACCTTTTCCCCAAGAAGCAATTCCTGGACACTTGAACTACAAGTTGGACTTGAAGTCATCCTTCAAGTACTTTACAGTAGTTTTTGCAACGCTCAAGCTTAGCCAACTCACAATTTACGTTCAACCGTGTTCGTACTTTGCAAATCAAGTCTGCAAACAAGTAGAAATCTACGTAAATAAACGAAGTGACCTCTCAGCTATTTACTGGTATTTCACCTACTCTCTGGAGTTAGGACTTAATGCAGCCATAGAGACTTTTAATAAGAGTTCGTTATGTATTTGTCCCTTGGGGTTGTATCCAAACTCACAATTCGAATTTTCCTTTCAAGTGGAAACTGTTAATAGATATATGCGTGCCCGGGCCCCAGTCACAGCCTGCAGTGACAGGCTTACCGGCTGCCGCTGAGTACGATGTATGGTAATTTTAAAAAGTGCAATTATATTTCATATAAATAGGTTGAGAATTCAGAGATGACTTCTAAGCTTGGAAGCTGTTGTTGTTGATGATTGTGATGGTGATGGTGATGGTGACGGTGGTGGTGGTTGTGGTGGTGGTGATGATGATGATGCCTTTGAGGATGTTGAAGTAGGAGATGACAATGCCGTTGATTGCGTCGGGAATGTTGACGATGAGGATGACGAGGAGGAAGAGGACGATGGTGGAGAAGATGGGCTCACGGATAAACCTGCTATGGCTGCTACCGATGACGCTGCTGTGGCTGTGGTGATGGGGGTTGCTGTGGTCGTCGTGGCTGTTGATGATGATGATGTTGCTGTTGTTACCGCCGATTCTATTTGTTGGTCCGCTTGGTCTCTCACTTGCGAGCGTGATTTCATTAGCAATCTCAGGTTGGCACGGCTCTGAGTAAACGCAACGCACACATCTTCCATCGTCCTGGTGGCCGCAAACAACTGTTCTGAGCTCACAAGCTTGTGCATGGGAACGTAGATGATACGTTCGAACATGGACCATGCCTCGGTTGGGTCTGGGGACAGCTTGCGTCCTATCTCTCTGGGGTGAGGCACAGCGGCGAGCTGCGAGGACGTGGCAGCGACCATCAAGCCGCGGTCTCGACAGGCGATGAGGAACTCGTCCTTGTTCCAGTCCGCGGGCAGGATCAGCGGGTACAGCCAGTAGTTGCGTGTCTGCGCCTGGTCGCCGGGGATAGACAGTCCGGCCACAACGGGCAGTTGTGCTGTGAAGCGATCGCACACCGCGGTGGCCGCTTGTATGTCGCGCGCGTGCTCGAAGCGCTTGAATCTTTGGTCTAGTAAATAGAGCAGGGGCGCACACGGGCGGTGGCGAATGGCTCTGATCAGGTCAGAGCCTGAAAACCCACGCACCAGATGCACCACCTTGCCCCACGCGTCTACGTTGGACCGCCAGGCCAAGTTCTGTGCTGTGCGTGTGAAGGGAGTCCAGTTCAGCATGCCCGTGACTAGACTGCCTTTCGAGATCTTGGCCAGATACGTGAGGCGCGACTGCACGGGATAGATATCGTGTATCTCCTGCATTTCGCTAAAGAGTTTCTGGGCATTGCTTGTGTTTTCCTCTCTGATCAAGCACACTCCACCCCCAAAGGCTGTGCTGGTCTTGATGGTCCCGAAGCTCCAGAACACCAGCGAGGAGACAGGATGGCCTCCGCGCTGCGCCGCCGAGCAGCCTGCGAACGCCTCCGCCATGTCCTCCACAAGGCAAAGGCCGTGCGCTTTGGCAAACGCAGCCGCAGAGTCCATGCGCACGCGACGACCCCACAAGTGAGCCACCAGCAACATGACAGCCTTGGGCTCGTTTTCTCTACAACACAATACAATACAATACAATACAATACAATACAACACAGCACAACATATCACAA
>WBZZ01006573.1:520000-522500 GCA_019918135.1 Paulinella micropora | reverse complement strand
GGTAGGCAGAGCAGAGCAGAGCAGAGCAGAGCAGGACCTGCAGCTGCTGGAGAACACCCAGCTGGTGGAGCATAGCAGAGCAGAGCAGAGCAGAGCACAGCAGAGCACAGCAGAGCAGAGCAGAGCCTGCAGCTTCTGGAGAACACGCACCTGGCAGAGCAGAGCAGAGCAGAGCATTCATAGCATACATACATACATACATACATACATACATACATATATACATACATAAGCAATATGTGTTAAAATACATAATGCTCTCTCTCTCTCTCTCTCTCTCTCTCTCTCTCTCTCTCTCTCTCTCTCTCTCAGGTGTCCGTGTATGCTTGCCATATCTATCTATCTATCTATCTATCTATCTATCTATCTATCTATCTATCTATCTATCTATCTATCTATCTATCTATATATCTATTTATCTATCTATCTATCTACCTACCTACCTATCTATCTACCTACCTATCTATCTACCTATCTATCTATCTATCTATCTATCTATCTATCTATCTATCTATCTATCTATCTATCTATCTATCTATCTATCTATCTATCTATCTATCTATCTGTCTGTCTGTCTGTCTGTCTGTCTGTCCGTCTGTCTATCTATCAGGACGGCTTCGAAGCGCTCTTCATGACACGCTACGAGGTCAAGACAGCTTTTCACACACATCCATTTCTATGCAAATATCCATATCCATATCCATATCCATATCCATATCCACCCATACATAAATTTACACGCATGCACACACATACATGCGTACATGCATATACAAAATACATACATACATTCTATTACACACACACACACACACACACACACATATATATATATATATATGTATATATATATATATAAGGTGTCCCAAAAGAAAATGTCCACTTTGGCCGAGACAGCTGTTTTCATTTCATGCGCAGACACTACAGGCCACGTCTAGCAACATATTGTTGCACATGTGCTATGGTTTACCTTCTTCATCGAGATAGACAAAAAGTGATAGAATGATGGGAAAGTCAGGATGAATTCTGGTCCCTAAACTCATATTCCTTGATTTCTGTCCGAAGTGGTCGCAGGCAAGGATACATTTAAGGTCGCACATATCTAATCATAAGCTCTCTAATGTAACCTACTATGGTCCTGATCTGCCTTGTTCGGGAGGTGAACAATAAAAAAAGTGAGCGTTTTTTCTGACCAAGACAGCCCCAGAATCGATGTCCTTCGGTTTTCCCGCGCTCTTGTCCAGAAAGACTGAGCTCAATCTCTACTACATTCCTTCCGTCTCTATGCAAGTCAGAGATGCTGCATTCGGTTTATCATCTACATAGCCCACCGCATATGGTTGGGACAGAAAGATGAAATCTGTCAGGCCGCGGGCTGTTTTGGGGTAGGTCACTTCTTGAGTTTGGAGATCTTAGATTTCTAAGCTGGAAAGGGCTTGGGGTCTGGGGATAAGATCGCCCGCTGAACAACGCAGGCTTACCTCGGACACCCCTCCATAGGGGCACCCCGAGATATTGCTGCTCAGGAGACTCCAAGGTCCGGGTACATCCCTATTAGGGATGTCCCAAAAAATTTCTGGGGCACTGCCCCGTTTTTATTTTCTTTCTTTTTCCAAGGAGTCTTTGAAGGGGCCTTGCAAATAGGACACTATCACACATCTCCTGCACTCTGTTCCTGTGGAATAAAACCAGCTATCTAAGACTTCTTTTGATAGAAAACAATAATTGAAAAGTGATGAGTTTGAAAATTAAAAAGAATTCAAGTTTCATTTTTAAAATTGTCCTTCTTGGATTTATCATGCAACAAGAGCTTGAGGCTCAGGGATGCTGCATGCTGTGAAACGCCTTTGGAGCATACTAGGACATTCCAACTCAGGTACGTTCTGGGACATCCCTTCGGTAAGGACGACTGGGACATTCCTTTTGCGGACGCCCCAAAAAAAATTTCAGAAAATTTCCTTCTTTTTTGCCCCTCTCCTTCTTTCGACTGGGTTCCAGGCCCCACGCAAGGGTAGATTACACAAACACACGAGGCTTAGAGTGTAAGCACACGAAATAAAAGCTGCTATCTCGGCCTTCTTCCCAGAGAGAAAGAGAATCAAATGTGGGAATTTTCTTTTGGGAAACCTCTTTTCTATATATATATATATATATATATGTATATGTGTGTGTGTGTGTGTGTACATCACCCTAGCTGGGGCTGAAGTGTGATGCGTTCCTGATGCTGTCGCTGCCGCTCTCCTCGCAACACCTCCAGGTGCGCTCTCTCTCTCTCTCTCTCTCTCTCTCTCTCTCTTTCTCACACACACACACACACACACTCACTCACTCCCTCACTCACTCAGTCACTCAGTCACTCACTCACTCTCTCACTCACTCACTCACTCACTCACTCACTCACTCATCCTTCACTCACTCACTCACTCACTCACTCACTCACTCACTCACTCTCTCACTCTCTCACTCACTCACTCACTCACTCACTCACTCACTCACTCAC
>WBZZ01006573.1:482500-485000 GCA_019918135.1 Paulinella micropora | reverse complement strand
TCTTGTTGTTCTTGTTTTTGTTGTTGTTGTTGTTGTTGTTGTTGTTTTTGTTTTTGTTTTTGTTTTTGTTTTGTTTTGCTGTTTTGTTGTTGTTTTGTTGTTTTGTTGTTGTTGTTGTTGTTGTTGTTGTTGTCGTCGTCGTCGTTGCTGTTGTTGTTGTTGTTGTTGTTGTTGCTGTTGTTGCTGTTGTTGCTATTGTTGTTGTTGTCGTCGTCGTCGTTGCTGTTGTTGTTGTTGTTGTTGTTGTTGTTTGTTGTTGTTGTTGTTGTTGTCGTCGTCGTCGTCGTTGTCGTCGTCGTCGTCGTTGTTAATGTCTGCTCTCTCCCTCACCGCGCACCGCACCACGGCATAACTCAAAAGTAAACAGTTTTAAAATGTTTATTTTGACCATGTGTTTCGATGTGTTTCCAGTGGCTACTTGGCGCGGGCGTCTTGTGTATTTTGCATGCATAACATACAGACATACATAAATACATGCAAACACACGTGCGTGCATGATCCTGGTCAGAAAATACATGTAGATAGCCAATGGGTATGCGTGTATCTGATGGTACAAGTAGTAGCTGTAGCAACAGCAATTGTGTTGCAGTCACAGTAGTAGTAGTAGTAGTAGTAGTAGTAGTAGTAGTAGTAGTAGTAGTAGTAGTAGTAGTAGTAGTAGTAGTAGTAGCAGCAGCAGCAGCAGCAGCAGTAGTAGCAGCAGAGTAGTAGTAGTAGTAGGCAGTAGTAGAAGAGTAGTAGTAGTAGTAGTGGTAGTAGTAGTAGTAGTAGTAGTGGTAGTAGTAGTAGTAGTAGTAGTAGTAGTAGTAGTAGTAGTAGTAGTAGTAGTAGTAGTAGTAGTAGTAGTAGTGGTGGTGGTAGTAGTAGTACAGATGTAGGCGGGTAGCGCGCTGGCATGCATGATCAGGCTGGATTCGTTCCTGATGACATGCATACATGACATACAGACATACATAGTACGCACACATACACAGGTACATACTTTTACACAAAATGTGCCAGTGTGCTGGCTGGCCTGATACGGCAGGGCTGTGTTACAGATTCTGCAGTTTGCATTGAGTGGCTAGGGTCCATGTTGCTGCTGTGTGTGTTGCACATTGTGCAGGTGTGCTGTTTGGCCTGGCGCGCGACCGTGCTGCCCTGCTCACTGATATGGCAGCGCTAGGAAAGGTTATCTATGTACGTATGTTATATATGTATGTAATCTAATGTAATGTATTGTAAATGCAATATAATGCAAAAATAATGTAATGTAATGTAATGTAATGTATGTAGGGGTTGGTGGCGCACACCTTCGACAGCTACCAGAGCCTCCGCCAGCACTACCCTATCTATTAATCTTGATAACTCTGGCTTAGCAATAATTAATAATGAGGCGTCGCCTCATGACAAGAACAGGTTGCCAACGCTTGAACGGCAATGTCGGCTTTGTGGTATAAAGTGTAACTTGCCTCAGTATTAAAATGTTTGCTTCAGAATGATTATTAGCTAACAATGGCCAGTGACCTTAACCCTTACTCCGTTTCACGCCACATTTGTGGTTCCAAACCACATTTGTGGTTCGAGTTTAAAAACGTCGATATCAAGGTCAAAATGGTGTCCTACGCTACAGATTAATAATCAAGAGTTGTTCGGAAGCGATCTGTGAATTTAGCCAGGATGTCACAAGTTGACAGTATGTCGTAGCTTATCTAGAAGTGAGCTCACAAACCATAGTGTTCTTAATAAGACTGAGTTCGTTGTAGTATGATCTGCCTACTCAGGCTTGAAGTCGGACTTATTATATAAAAAATTTTACTTGACTCATGATCTACTATACAAACTCACCGTGACTTCTTATTATATAAAATTTTTTAATCTACCGAGGACGTTCAAGTTACCATGATACACCGGTGACTATTCTACAGCTACTACATTCAAACAGTGCTGGGCCCGGCGGAGGAAAAAGTAAGTTGACCATATAAGTTTGGTATTAATAATGAGTTCGGAAGACTCTTTGATTTTTTTCCACTGAACTACTTTTATTTATTAATATGGTCTAACACTTGCACTTGCTTTTCGTCACCGTCGGTAGAGCTGAAAAAGGAGGAATTGCATATTATGTTTATTAATAATTAAGTATGGGCATACTAGGTTTTTACATTACTAAAATCTTTAAAACCTGCATTTCAATTTTACTTGAACTAGGTAATCATGGTCACGTTCAAGGACAAAGTTTGAAAGGCTGAGAATAGACTGCAGCAGCAGCTGTGTCATGATGTAGTAACAGTGCACGTTCAAGTTGCCATGGCATCGCCAGACACTTTGAATTACCGGTAGTCAGAGGAAATTCGACTGGTTTTGCGGCCGGACAGCTATTTGGAATTCTGACAGTGAAAATGCAACTTGAACGTGCCCAGTAGTTGCTTGTGGTATTTGTGGAGCATTCTATTATTAAAATTGATTGCGCAAAAACAAAACAAAAAAAAAAAAAAAAAAAAAAAAAAAAAAAAAAAACTTG
>WBZZ01006573.1:465000-470000 GCA_019918135.1 Paulinella micropora | reverse complement strand
CCCTCAGCATCCCAAAGGTGACAAGAATCGAGTTATGCTGGGAAAGCGATGCACCGCTGGAGATGGATCCCCTCATCTGGACAGAATACCCAGTTAAACCTCGCGTGCTGACGGAGGATACGCGCACTGAAGTTACAGAGGTCACTTCAAAAAGGATCATTAGAAATAAGTCGTTCAGCAAGCATCAGTACTAACATCCATCTGATACTGTGTGGAGTTCTTCTTTCTTCTTCTTTCTTCTTCTTTCTTCTTCTTTTTTCTTCTTTCTTCTTCTTTCTTCTTCTTCTTTCTTCTTCTTCTTCTTCTTCTTCTTCTTCTCCTACTCCTCCTCCTCCTCCTTCCTTCCTTCCTTTCTTCCTTTCTTTCTTTCTTTCTTTCTTCCTTTCTTCCTTTCTTCCTTCCTTCTGCCTGTTGCTGACAATACGAAAAGTATCAAAAATCATGCTTAACGCTGCCTACTGTAGGAGCGTCTTCTAGAGTATGGAGTGCAGAAGGACTTAATTCCTTTCTACATGGAAAAATTCAAGACCTTGACCGAAAGCGAAGTGAAGGTATTTGTAGCTTTTTGTGGTTGTCGTTGTTGGGTGAAGTTGGTATGGACTTTGAAAAAGGAACCAGCGTTCACTTGTGCTTCAACTCGTTTCTCTATTATTATTATTATTATTATTATTATTATTATTATTTGGACACCGTGATAGCCCAGTGGTCAAGTTCTACCATCTGGGCCCTGTCGCCAGTTCGATTCCCGTCGGTGCCACCAGTATTTTCATTGGACATACCGGTCCGTCTGGACCAGTATTTTCATTGAACATACCGGTCCGTCTGGAAGTGTGGAACTGCCCTTGCGGGGGTGTCATTACAGCCTATCGTCAATTCTTCGTACTCCCCTCACGGGTGAGACGATGGAGGCGCATGTGCAGAAATGCATCAGCCATTGACAGAGAAGCACTATTATTGTTATTATTATAGTTATTGTTAATATTTCTATTATATTATTATTATTATTATTATTATTATTGTTAGTATTATTTTTATTAGCATTAGTATTAGTATTAGTATTAGTAGTATTAGTATTAGTATTGGTATTAGTATTAGTATTAGTATTGGTATTGGTATTGGTATTGGTATTGGTATTGGTATTGGTATTAGTATTAGTATTAGTATTAGAGCATTAGCATTAGCATAAGCATCAGCATCAGCATTAGCATTAGCATTAGCATTAGTATTAGTATTAGTATTAGTATTAGTATTAGTATTAGTGTTATTATTACTATTATCACTATTATTATTATTATTATTATTATTATTATTATTATTATTATTATTATTATTATTATTATTATTATTATTATTATCCCTGAAAGGTGTTGGAGTAGGGGATGGGGGTTTGGGGGGAAGGGGGGAAATGGAAACCCCCCCCCCCCCCCAAACACACACACACACCATTTTCGCACCCGTCCCTATAAATCATGGTTTGTGGGAACCAGGAGGAGTTGGGAGCTCATATTGGCAGGGTAGCTAGCCCCAGACTCGATCTTGATGCTGGTATAATTTTTTTAGAATTCACGCAAGTATTTGCGTCAGGGGAGTGTCCTGAATGCCAAATTCCTTGTTTTTTGGCCTATTTTTGCACACACCCCTCCCCCCCCCAGCCCCATCCCTGTAAATCATGGTCTGTGGGAACCAGGAGGAGTTGGGAGCTCATATTGGCAGGGTAGCTAGCCCCAGACGTCGATGTTGATGCTATAATTTTTTTGGAATTCACGCAAATATTTGCGTTAGGGGAGTGTCCTGAATGCCAAATTTCCTTGTTTTTTAGCAGTACTTGCCGGTCCCTCCGGCAATTGAACGTACCAGGGGGGTCCGGGGGGCCCTGCCCCCGGGAACCCTAGCCCGGCGATTGTACGTACCCTGTAGGCCACCCGGCGAAATATTATTTATATTTTCGAAGAGAGCTCATCAAGAAGTGTCAGATACACCAAATAACAGCCGCTAATTCCCCTCTGGTGTGCGCAAACAGTGCCTGGTGGCACAAGACCTCAATTTTCTGGTGTGGGTGCCACCCGCGACCAAAACGGTTACGTACAATCGCCGGGCTGGGGTTCCCGGGGAGGGCCCCCCGGACCCCCCCTGCCCCGTCGACAGGGTACGTTCGATTGCCGGAGGGCGCCTGGTGGCACAAGACCTCAATTTTCTGGTATGGGTGCCACCCGCGACCAACACACCGGAAAATTGAGGGTTTTGCGCCACCAGGCGCCGTTTGCGCACACCAGGGGGAGTTTGAGGCTGATGTTTGGTGTACCCGACACCTCTCGGTGCGCTCTCTTCGGAGATAAAAAGTTTTGGTGGCGGGTGGCACAAAAACCAGAGATTTTAGGTTTTTGTGCCACCAGAGCTTACACTTGCGTTCTGGTACCTCCGGCAATTGAAGTACCCTGTCGACGGGAAAGGGGGGGTCCTGGGGGCTCTCCCCCGGGAACCCCAGCCCGAGGGGGGGGGGGATGCGCGAAGCGCACCGCAAACCATCCTTGCAGGTGTTTGCGCAGCCCCTAATTGTTATTATTATTATTATTATTATTGGACACCGTGATAGCCCAGTGGTCAAGTTCTACCATCTGGGCCCTGTCGCCAGTTCGATTCCCGTCGGTGCCACCAGTATTTTCATTGAACATACCGGTCCGTCTGGAAGTGTTGGAACTGCCCATGCGGGGGTGTCATTAGAGCCTATCGTCAATTCTTCGTGCTCCCCTCACGGGTGAGACGATGGAGGCGCATGTGCAGATTTGCATCAGCCATTGACAGAGAAGCACTATTATTATTATTATTATTATTATTATTATTATTATTATTATTATTACTAGGGAGTACATAGGCCATCGGTCCCTTTCCATGGGCTGATTGGTATAAAGCTCCTAGAG
Organism: Paulinella micropora; assembly: GCA_019918135.1. NCBI lineage: Eukaryota > Cercozoa > Imbricatea > Euglyphida > Paulinellidae > Paulinella > Paulinella micropora. Next base: position 467,082 of record WBZZ01006573.1, on the reverse strand, counting down.
TAATGTTCTATGCCGTCACTTCCTTTATTCTACCGATTGGTTTGGAGACTTTCCTTATGGACTGGAGGACTGGATGCACATGGCCTTTTGGCTCAGCAATTGGCAGGAGATACATTATTATTATTATTATTATTATTATTATTATTATTATTATTATTATTATTATTATTATTATTATTATTATTATTTTGGACACCGTGATAGCCCAGTGGTCAAGTTCTACCATCTGGGCCCTGTCGCCAGTTCGATTCCCGTCGGTGCCACCAGTATTTTCATTGAACATACCGATCCGTCTGGACCAGTATTTTCATTGAACATACCGGCCCGTCTGGAAGTGTTGGAACTGCCCTTGCGGGGGTGTCATTAGAGCTTATCGTCAATTCTTCGTACTCCCCTCACGGGTGAGACGATGGAGGCGCATGTGCAGAAATGCATCAGCCATTGACAGAGAAGCACTATTATTATTATTATTATTCTTATTATTATTATTATTATTATTACTATTATTACTATTATTACTACTACTACTACTATTATTATTATTATTATTATTATTATCATCATCATCATTATTATTATCATTATTATTATTATTATTATTATTATTATATTATTATTATTATATTATTATTATTATATTATTATTATTTTATTATTATTATTATTATATTGGACACCGTGATAGCCCAGTGGTCAAGTTCTACCATCTGGGCCCTGTCGCCAGTTCGATTCCCGTCGGTGCCACCAGTATTTTCATTGAACATACCGGTCCGTCTGGAAGTGTTGGAACTGCCCTTGCGGGGGTGTCATTAGAGCCTATCGTCAATTCTTCGTACTCCCCTCACGGGTGAGACGATGGAGGCGCATGTGCAGATTTGCATCAGCCATTGACAGAGAAGCACTATTATTATTATTATTATTATTATTATTATTATTATTATTATTATTATTATTATTATTATTATTATTATTATTTGTTATTGTTGTTCTTGTTCTTGTTGTTGTCGTTTTGCTTGTCCATCTGGTTCCCTTCAGCTTGGGCGCTATCTTGTTGCTTGCTACAGCTTCTCGCCTTGACATGTCTGTGTTTCGCCGCTCACAGGATCTGGTCGAGTCCAACTCAGAACACAGCCGTCACTGGTTCTTCAATGCCTGTATCAACCAGAAGGGCGGGGAGTCCCTGTTTGACGTGGTGAAGAGGCCCTTGAAGGCTCTGGGAAACAACCACAACTCGCTCATCGCCTTCTCAGACAACTCGTCCGCTATCGCCGGCTTCGACACAAAGGTGCTAATCCCCAGGCCACGCGATTACGAGCTAACCCCAGTCAAATACCACATCACCCTGACCGCCGAGACGCACAACTTCCCCACGGGTATGTATGTATGTATGTATGTATGTATGTATGTATGTATGTATGTATGTATGTCTGTATATATGTATGTATGTATGTATGTATGCATGTAATGTATAAATGTATATGTATGTATGTATTATAGCGTCTTCAAACCAGACGAGTTGTGGTGTCAGGCGTGTGTCCGTTTCCTGGCGCGGCTACTGGGGTGGGCGGCCGCATCCGCGACGGCGACTCCACCGGCACAGGTGCCACCAGGCCAAGCAGTCTACTTATATCTTATCATGTCTACTACTTATCTTTTCATATCTAGCACTTATCCTGTGGGTGCAGGCTCTGCAGCACGGACTGCCGGGCTTCGACAAGGCCAAACGATCTATCTTGGAACAGTCTGCTTATCTTAGGATATGTTAGCTATCTGTGTATCTGCTCAGGCTCCATCGTGACGGCCTCCTTCGCCGGCTACTGCGTGGGGCGCATCGACCGCAAGTCCGACCACGAACTAGCAGGTAGCAAAAGGGGAGGTAGGTAGGTGCGTACGTACGTATGTACGTATGTATGTATGTATGTATGTATGTATGTATGTATGTATGTATGTATGTAGGTAGGTAGGTAGGTAGGTAGGTAGGTAGGAAGGTAGGTAGGTAGGTAGGTAGGTAGGTAGGTAGATAGATAGATAGATAGATAGATAGATAGATAGATAGATAGATAGATAGATAGATAGATAGAT
>WBZZ01006573.1:450000-455000 GCA_019918135.1 Paulinella micropora | reverse complement strand
TGTCATTAGAGCTTATCGTCAATTCTTCGTACTCCCCTCACGGGTGAGACGATGGAGGCGCATGTGCAGAAATGCATCAGCCATTGACAGAGAAGCACTATTATTATTATTATTATTATTATCATCATCATCATTACTATTTGGACACCGTGGTAGCCCAGTGGTCAAGTTCTACCATCTGGGCCCTGTCGCCAGTTCGATTCCCGTCGGTGCCACCAGTATTTTCATTGAACATACCGGTCCGTCTGGAAGTGTTGGAACTGCCCATGCGGGGGTGTCATTAGAGCCTATCGTCAATTCTTCGTACTTCCCTCACGGGTGAGACGATGGAGGCGCATGTGCAGATTTGCATCAGCCATTGACAGAGAAGCACTATCATTACTATTATTATTATTATTATTATTATTATTTAGGGAGTACATAGGCCATCGGTCCTTTCCATGGGCTGATTGGTATAAAGCTCCTAGAGTAATGTTCTATGCCGTCACTTCCTTTATTCCACCGATTGGTGTGGAGACTTTCCTTATGGAATGGAGGACTGGATGCACATGGCCTTTTGGCTCAGCAATTGGCAGGAGATACACTATTATTATTATTATTATTATTATTATTACTACTACTACTACTACTACTACTACTATCATGATTATTATTATTATTATCATTACTTTTATTATAATTACCATCACCAATCACCATCACCGTCATCATCGCGTGTAGTGTTTTCTCATCATTCACCATCACCGTCATCATCGCGTCTAGTGTTTTCTCACCATCATCACCATCACCGCCATCACCGCCACTGCATTTAGTGTTTGTTGGCCACGGGCCTCGCTATCGACGGAGGCAAAGACTCGTTGTTCATGCGCTCCAAGCGGACGATTTCGCCCGACCAGCTCGTGATGACCGCCTACGCCGCCGTGGATGACATACGACGTAACAACATAGCAGACTGACACAAGATGACATAAGATGACATAAGATGACATAGAACACGGACCAGCTCGTGATGACCGCCTTCGCGGCCGTGGACGACATACGACGTAACAACAACGTAGCATGACATAAGATGACATAACATGACATAGAACACCGATCAGCTCGTCATGACTGCTTATGCCGCCGTCGACGACACACGACGTAAGAACATAACAGAATGGAACATGACATGACAAGACATGACATGACTTATGACATGATGTGACATCACATGACAGCACATGACGTAACATAACATAACATAACATAAGATAACATAACATAACATAACATAGCATAATATAACATAACATAATATATAACTTAACGTAACATAACATAACATAACATAACATAACATGGCATTAACATAACATAAACATAACATAAACATAACATAAACATAACATAAACTTACATAAACATAACATAAACCTGACATGACATGTCATGGCATTTTCGCGAAATTCACGGCGACTTCCCGGAAAGTTCCCGCATGTTCTGCCTGCCGTCTCATGGCGCTGCCTTGTTCTAGAAATCCACAAGTAAGACAGGAAGACAAGGAAACAAAAAATCCACGGGACTAGCTGTGATTTCGCGGGAAACTCCGCTGGTTTTCCCTTTGCCGGTGTGAGATGCTGGCTTGTTATGCACTTTGTGCAGGCACCATCACGCCGAACCTGAAGGGCCAGCCAGGCTCCACAATCTACCTGCTGCGCGCACACGCCCACCAACGACTCGGGTAGCGATGACCTACGTGTCTGTCTGTCTGTCTAGCTAGCTAGCTATCTATCTAGCTATCTATCTATCTATCTATCTATCTATCTATCTATCTATCTATCTATCTATCTATCAACATTCCTTCCTACCTACCTACCTACCTACCTCCCTCCGTACCTACCTATCTGATGATCCACGTCCATCATCACTCTCGCTATCCATCGTCCATCATCTCTCTCCCTCTCCATTGTCCATCATCTCTCCCTCTCCATCGTGCATCATCACCCTCGCTATCCATGGTTCATCATCACTCTAGCTATCCATGGTCCATCATCACTCTCGCTATCTATTGTCCATCCTCACTCTCGCTATCTATGGTGCATCATCACTCCCTATCCATCGTCCATCATCACTCTCCCTCTCCATCGTGCATCATCACCCTCGCTATCCATGGTTCATCATCACTCTCGCTATCCATGGTGCATCATCACTCTCGCTATCCATGGTGCATCATCACTCTCGCTATCCGTGGTGCATCATCACTCTCGCTATCCATGGTGCATCATCACTCTCGCTATCCATGGTGCATCATCACTCCCTATTCGTGGTGCATCATCACTCTCGCTATCCGTGGTGCATCATCACTCTCGCTATCCATGGTGCATCATCACTCTCGCTATTCATGGTGCATCATCACCCTCGCTATCCATGGTGCAGGGGCAGCGCGCTGGCCTACGTGCACGACTCGCTCGGAGACATCTCTCCGGTACATCACACACATACGTACGTACATGCATACATACATACATACATACATACATACATACATACATACATACTATACATATATGCATACATACATACATACATACATACATACATGCATACTTACATACTTACATACTTACATACTTACATACATACATGCATACATACATACATACATACATAATACATGCATACATACATACATACACACATACGTACATATACATACATAGATACATAGATACGTACATACATACATACATGCATGCATACATACATACATACATACATACATACATACATACTTACTAACATCCATGCATGACATATATGCATGAATCGCATTAGGACATGGATCCCAAGGCAGCGCAGGCTATGTTCAACCTAGTGCGCGCTCTGCGCGACGCGCAAGAGGTAGACTACATTCACATCTTGCTTTCTTCAAACCTTGGATTTTTTTTCTTTTCCTGGTTTAGTTTCTCCTTGTCTTGACTCCCCGCCCCCCCCCCCCCCCCCCCCACTCCCTCTCTCTCCCTCTCTCTCTCCCTCTCTCTCTCTCTCTCTCTCTCCTTTCTTATCTCCCCCGTTTGTCCTTCTTCATGTCTCTTGCAGGAAGCAGGGCAGGACACACACACACGCACACAGGCACACACACACACACACAAACAAACAATGCAAATACAACAATACAATAGAATAGAGTAGAACAGAACAGAACAGAACAGAACAGAATAGAATAGAATAGAATGGAATAGAATAGAATAGAATAGAATAGAATAGAATAGAATAGAATAGAATATAATAGAATAGAATTAGAATTAGAATTAGAATTAGAATGAGAATGAGAATGAGAATTAGAATTAGAATAAGAATAAGAATACGATACAATACAATACAATACAATACAATACAATACAATACAGTACAGTACAATAGAATACAACGCAAAACAATCTAATACAACACAACACGACAAAGCACAGCAGCACGCAGCACAGCGCATCGCGTCATGCTGCTGCTGCAGGTGCTGGCGGGCCACGACGTGTCGGACGGCGGACTCGTCACCTGTCTGCTGGAAATGGCCTTCGCAGACGACGTCGGCTTCAAGGTCACTTACTTACATACTTACCCACATAGCTACTTACTTACCTGCTTACTTTGCTATTTACACTTACTGACTTACTTACTGACTTACTTACTTACTCACTTACTCACTTACTTACTTAGTTACTTACTTACTTACTTACTTACTTACTTACTTACTGACTTACTTACTGACTTACTGACTGACTTACTGACTGAACTTACTTGCTGACTTGCTGCAAACTGCCTCGTGGACGACGTCGGCTTCAAGGTGCATCTATCTATCTATCTATCTATCTATCTATCTATCTATCTATCTATCTATCTATCTATCTATCTATCTATCTGCTTACTGGGTCCTCTGTAATGGAGGTGGGAGCTCGTTCTGCAAGGGGTGCTTATGGAACGAGCCCTGGCCCCGCCTGGTACTAGGGAGATTTGGTATCGCCTGTATCAGTCCCTTCCGTGCAAACATCACGGCTTAGCTGGGCATCGGGTTAATACTTTACCCACAGACTTCCTTGGTTGACGAAATCAGAAGCTTGACATTAGTCGATATCTCATCAGTTGATCTCATTACTTACTCCACGGAGTGAACGAAGGCCATTTGAGGTGTCACTGACCCTCCCTTGGGCTTGGTTTTTTGAAATGGGTGCCATCTGTCGACAGACAGAGAATTAGGGGATGGTGTGGGTGTGCTGGGCCCGTGGTGGGGTGCCTTATGTGTGCCTAGCCATACGCCTATAAGTCACATGCCGAAATAGCGACGGGAAGCACAATCCTGTTCCCTCAGGGTGCCCTTTCTCGCTTGTTGAGCCCGGAATAAAACCCACAGTGCTCTGTCGGTTTATACTAGACTGTCGAACAGTCTCGAAACTCCATCTGCTTACTGGGTCCTCTGTAATGGAGGTGGGAGCTCGTTCTGCAAGGGGCGCTTATAGAACGAGCCCTGGCCCCGCCTGGTACTAGGGAGATTTGGTATTGCCTGCATCAGTCCCTTCCGTGCAAACATCACGGCTTAGCTGGACATCGGGTTAATACTTACCCACAGACTTCCTTGGTTGACGAAATCAGAAGCTCCTTTTTTCTGACATTAGTCGATATCTCATCTATCTATCTATCTATCTATCTATCTATCTATCTATCTACCTATCTATCTATCTATCTATCTATCTGTCTGTCTATCCACCTACCTACCTACCTACCTACCTACCTACCTACCTACCTACGTATCTATCTATACATCCATCTATCAATATATATATCTATCTATCTATCTATTTTCTTCTTCAACCATCACCTTACTTACTTACTTACTTACTTACTTACTTACTTACTTTTTTACTTACTTACTCACATACATACATACATACATACATACGTACATACATACATACATACATACATACATACATACATATACATACATACATACATACATACATACATAC
>WBZZ01006573.1:385000-440000 GCA_019918135.1 Paulinella micropora | reverse complement strand
ATTACAAACAGAAGAGAGCAGAATATGTAAAGGAAAGAAGAAAACAGAAATATACATGTGTATGTGGTAAAGTAATAGGTATATATGGAAAATATCAACACGAAAAATCTGACTTTCATAGAGACTACTTCGCAGAGAAAGAAGAGGTTATGATAGGAGGACATAAAGTTATTCGTATAATTCGTAGAAATGACGACATGGAAAGATATTATAAAAATCACTCGTGATTTGTTATAATAATGTTATAAAAATAAAATGTAAAACCATTTAAAGAAATAAATATTATTACTTATATAATATGTCTTCTATATTGATACAAGCGGACAAGGAATTGAAAGAACTATACAACTTACATTTTCCAGAAGCATTAGCAGACGATAGAAGGATTAAGAAATACACTAGAAGAGAAACGCTTCAACGATATAGCAAAGCCTTTAAGTTTTGGGATGAACAGAAAAACAAAGCATTAGAAGCTCCAACAATGTTGAATATTTATAAATGGCAAATTTGTGAAGAAGCAATCGCACAACTTAAATTAAGAGTGATGATTGTATTAAATAATAAAATGTAAAACCATTTAAAGAAATAAATTATATTACTTATAATATAGATATGGGGAGACACAAGAAATATCTCACACCTGAGGACAAACGAAAGGCTAACTCCGAAAAGGCGCTCGCATATTACAAAAGAAATAAGGATGAAATTAATCAAAAGAGGAAGGAGCAATTAAAAGAACGAAATAGAAAACTTAAGGAATATGAAGAAATGAAGGAGAGAGGAGCATAAAAAACAAAAAAACGAAAAAAATGATTTTTTATTATGATTTTCATGTTAAAGGTAAGACAATTTATATATATATATATATAAAAAGGTAAAACAATTTAATTTATTTTCATTATTTTTATATCCTAACTAATATAAAAGTAAAATATGCCACCACCATAACCGCCCAGACCAACAAAGGAAAATGTAGAACTAGCGAAGGTAAGGGTGAATTTGAAGAAAACTACAACAAGAGAAAACAAAAGGGAATTTAAAGTAGTAGAGTTGAAATCTAGGCGAGACAATAGATTAAACTCTCTTACATACGAGAAGCAAGGATTAGATATAAACTTTTTATGATACTGACGCATTAGAGCGAGAGGTTCTACTTCCAATACTATTAGATGCGAAAAGAAATGGTATGACAGGAAATGCGGACGTTCATATTACTATAACCTATATAACCGACCACGAAGAAATAAATAGATATTATAAAAAGAAAACATTTAATTCGTTTCAAATAAAAAACTATGACTATTTTATTGAAATGTTAAATGAGTTTAACATAAGCAATATTGAAGCGTCTGGACTTGGTTATGAACGGATTATTGAATATGCTAAGGTAGTAGTAGTTCAAGAAAACGGAGGAGGATGCTACGAGGGAAAATACAAAAGCAAACAAACGAAATATGAGGAAAGTATATTAATATCTCCCGCCAGCAAAAATAATAATTGCTTATTCTTCCTTTATAAAGACATTCTCAATATGCCACTTATTAATAGAAAAAGATGTAATGATATTAGAGAACAATTCAATCTTTCTAATGATTGCCCTATACCATTCTCTACAGCCGTAAAAATCCTTCATACTTTGATAAAAGAAGGAAAGACATATGAAATAACAAATGCCTTAACAAAAGAAACTATAAGCACGAACAACATCGGAGAAGAAGCGGATATTATGATTTACTTAGAGAATAACCACTATTTTGGATTAATTAAAAGATGTAAAAAGAAATGTGAAAAATGCCTGACTAAGTATTTTACTAAACATACTTGTAATCCAAAAATGATAAATTATGCGAATAGAGAAATATTAAAGAATGGAAAGAGACATTTAATAACGAAGGCGCATAAAGAAAAATATAATAATAAAGATGAACTTCTTCATTATGACCTTGAAACTTTTAGAAATAACACTCTTGCTGACGGCTTTGATATTCACGACTGCTATATAGTCGGATATACTCAAGGGACGGAAGGATTTAAATATTATGCTGGTATTGATTGTATTTCTAAATTTCTGGATTTAGTCTTAGAGAGAGGAAGAAAGTTAGCAGTAGAATGGGCTAACAAACGACCACCATATCTCCAACGCGTCGGAGATATTCCAGTCAAGAAAGTAGCAGGAGTAAGAAAGAAAAAGAAGAAAGATGAAGAAGCACTAATTTTATATGTGAATGGTTTTAACGGGGCGAACTTTGACCACTACTTTATTAAACAGGAATTAATAAGAAGAGGTATCAGACCAAAATCACATATGATTAATAACGGCTCAATAATCTCTTTACAATTTGAAAATATCAAAATGTGGGATATGTGTAAGCATACTCAGGGGACATTAAAAGAAAACTTAGAAAATATGAAATGTAAAACTCTTAAAGGAGATTTCGACCACGACAAGGCTTCTACTTGGGAAACAATGAGCGAAGAGTTAAGAAATAAGTGTCTTGAATATTTGAAGTGTGATGTTATGGGGTTAAAAGAGTTATATGACAAAATAAACACAGAGATATTTGAAAAACACTCAGTGAATTTAACTTCATACATTTCAACTTCAAGCCTTGCTTTTAATATCTGGAAGAAAATGATTGATGGTAAGCACGATGTAAGACTCCCAACTATCGAACAAGAGAAAGCGTTTAGAAAAGCGGTTATCGGAGCAAGAACATATCCAAGCAAAAAAAGATTTATTTCAAAACAATACAAGGACTACTTAGCGGGGAAAATCACATTTGACGAATTAACCGATTATTTAGTTGATGCGGATGTCGTATCTTTATACCCAACAGCGATGCTTAATTTATTTATGGTTGGAGAAATTAAACTGGCTATCGCCCCATTTGATTATAATAATCTTCCTATCGGTATTTACAATGTTGATTATATCTCACCAAAAGACATTCTACATTCAAGAATAGGACAGAGAAATAAAATAGGCTCATTAAAGTGGAATTTAGCGGATATGAAAGACCAATGGCTCACAAGTGTTGATATTGAAGATATGCTTAAGGAAGGCTACAATATAACAATTCATAAAGGATACTATACGGAGGAGGCTGAACCAGTTTTCAAAGAATATATATTAGAAATGTTTAAGGCGAAAGAAAATAGCGAAAAAGACACACCGCAATATTTATTAGCCAAACTATTTATGAATTCGTTATACGGAAAGATGATACATCGACCTATCCCAACAGAAGCAGAATATATTAAATCAAATGAGGAGTATTGGAAATTTTGGACGAAAAATTATATATCTGATGTGGTTGAATTCAAAGATAAAGACGGAAACAAACTTTGGCACGTATCTGGAATGCCTAAAAAGGAAGAAATAATTGAAGGTAGCATAACTAAACCTTCTCACTACGGGGCTTTCATTCTAGCATATAGCAGGCGAATTATGTATAACTACATAAAAGAGGCTAATCCAAATAAAGATATAGAGGCTGATTTCTATTACACTGATACCGATAGTCTAGTGTTGCATGTTAGGTTTGCCAAACTAATCAAAAGACTTGGTGATAAATCTCTTGGCGGTCAGACGACTTAGGAGATTGCTGTAAGATAATAAGAGGAATATGGATTGCTCCTAAATTGTATATGTTAGAATTTACAACGAATGAAGCATTTCTCCCTTACCTTACTAAGAATGATTTGAAACATAAAGACAAAGGTGTTCATATAATTGAATGCTATGAAAACGAAGGAGTAAAAAAGAGATACTACCACCTTAGTGGTAAGGGGTTGAATTCAAAGGGGTTAAATCCAGAAGTATATGAAAAGATTGATTTAGGTGAAAGCATTGAAAATGTTAGAGATTTTCAAATGAAGAAAATTCATTTATCACGAAATAGCAAACAGCAAAACATTAACCATTTCAGCATAGTTCATACTACAAACATAAAAAAGAAAGTTAATGAGAATAAATGGTGCGGACGCGAGTTTATCAACAAAAATGATAGTATCCCACAAGGCTTCCATATCCACTCCTAGATTAAAGACTTTTAACAACGAAGTTGATAAATATCAATTAATTAATTTTTTTCTATAAAATATATACCATATACTATACTATGACTACCCTCACAAGACTATGTGAGAAGTTTGAGAAACTCTCTATTGAAAATAAAAAAGAAACATTTTCTCTTACCGATGTTAAAAAGATAATTACTGACGAAATTCAAATGATTGAAAAGAGAAAGGAAGGCAAGCCAAGGGATATTTTTCCATTTGGTAAGTATAAAGGTAAGAAAATTCAAGATGTAGCAGTTATTGATAAACCATATCTTGAATGTGTTATGAAACAGCCTTGGTTTGATAAATTTACCGACATTAAAAGTGAAGTAAAAAAATACATTTAATAAAAATTATTTTGTAGTATATATATACCAATGACCGACCTGAGCACCAAACAGGACTACTTGAATGAAATTGAAAAATGGAACCTTGATGGAGATGTCAAAAAGCCGACAACTAAACGGACTAAGCCTGACATTGTTTCTTTTTATGAACAATATAAACCAAGGGATGATAATGTGAAAGTAGTTGTACCATTGGAAAAAATAATTGATGACGAGCCAAGCACCCCATTCAAGGCAACTGATTTGAAAGAGACTGGTATCACCGAAATAAAGGCTAAGGTCGGCGAAGAGATGACGAATGCTACATGTACAGAAGAAGGATGTATATTAAAGAATAACAAGCAAACCGATGTTTTTCTTCAATATGGACAGTATAAAAAAATGAAAATTGAAAATGTTGCTAAGATTGATAAACCATACCTTGAATATTTAATTCAACAACCTTATTTTAATAACAAAGATGCGGTAAAAAAATATCTCTGATTGATATTTGAAAATCAACACTCCCGCTAACGCTCCCGTGTGTTTTTCAAACATCGCTTTCCGCTTATTATTTTTTTTATTATTTACCTTTCACGATGTTTGACAATAAACGAGAGTGCGTCAGCACGAAGTGGAATTGTCAAATATCTACCAATCCTCTATAAAATTAGCGATAATATTGACATTTCCACCATTATTAGTAGTAGAAACCGATTTCTGTGTAAAAGTTAATACATCACTTGGAGACAGATAAATATCATAATTTCTTAGATTTATTTGTTGAGTTGAATTAGCATTAACATATATTTTAAAAATCGTCGTTCCGTTGGCGATAGCAGTCGCTGTTGTGTCGGTATCAACTATTGAATATTTCGTATCTACATCCGCATACACCGCTCCAGTTAATGTTCCATTAACCACCATTCGCACTATATTCGTGTTTGAGTCTTCATTACTAATGCTTATTAATGATGGATACACTAATGAATAATTGTCTAAGTTAGCACCAGCACTATCATATTTAGCCTTATTTCTTATACTCAATATCGGTCTTTCTGTAGTGTGGGCGACTTCAGCACCCTCAATTGAATTCGTTATACTTGTATTAATAGTATTTGACCCCTCAATGAATAAACTAGCACTCGCTGTTTTAAGAATTTGTATTCCAGTCTTTGCATCATTTCTCATTACGGCTGTAAAGGGTAATGTCGTATTTCGCAGGCTTACACCTTCATTCGCATTCGCATACTCAATCATATGAACTAATTGAAATAATCCTGTTATGGGATTTTCAATATAAAACTTAATAGCACCAAACCCAAGATACTGAAATTGAATTTGAAATACATTTCCTTTGTCCCAACGTAATAAAGGCATAGCATAATTTCCATCGCAAGGGTCGTCCCAGTCTTCTTGGTCAATATAATCTACACCATTTCCCGAACAATGTGCGATATTCATTCCTGCTTGATTTTTGTAAAAATAAAAGCCATCGTTAAGGTCATTTCCTATTCCAATAAATGAATAGTAATCTTTTGTATTATCCGTTGTCCATATAGCAGTAAAGCGGGCGAGGACACCCGTTTCAGTTCTATATTTTATTCTCCTTTTACTTACCAGTCTAGCATCTGCCGTAGCATCGGCAGTTGTTTGCAATTCAGCCATATTATTCAAAAATGACACAGACGATTTTGTTTCTGTTTTTGTCCATATCCTAGTATTAATGGTATATGGAAAGATTTCCTGTAAAACTGGAGTTAATTGGCCTACTACTGCTTCGCCAAAAGCGGTTTTTGAATTGTTTGTTTCAATGTTACCATCGTATCCAACGCTGACATTTATAAATTCGCCGTCAGGATTTTGTGCGATTAAGTTTCTCTGATGAGACATTGATATTTTATAATGACGCTCACAATCTCAAACCTGTTTGAGATATCACTCTTATTATAAAATATCGTTTTTTAAATATCAAAAAATAAATATTTTACTTTTCACGATGGTTATCAACAAACGAGAATGAGCAAAGCGAATGAGAGTGTAGTTGATAACTATCAACTCATTAGGACTTCAATTCCCTTAACAAGCACACTTCTCTGAAGAATGGCATAAGTGTAATGGTTTTGGATAGCATTTGGAGTAGTCGCCGAAAATTCATATCGTCTCTCGGTGTCAAGGCTTAGACCACTCACCTCATAGCCGTCAGTATCCTTATCGCATAGTGGGCGGTTGTTATCCCAAGTATCTACGTGGAACCAGTTGTAATGATAGACATCGCTGTTTAGGATAGCACTCCCCTTCAACTTATCCTTCAAAATCATATAGTCTTCATTCTCAGATGTGTCAACGTCAAATTGTTGGAGACGAGTTCCATCAAGTGTTGTGTAATAAGTAATAACTTTACCATCTGCTCTATTATCATTATCAAAAGAAGTATTGGCACTCTCAGCGCTGTTAAAGACAGATGTATAGATACGACGAATTCTCTCACCCTGCGAGCGGTTCATTTTGATAACAAAATTTTGCTGAGTCGTTTGAAGACTTTGCTTCCAAGCGATAGGATACTCAATCTTAAACGGAAAACCTTCACCCGCAATCTTTTGTTGGACGCCAAGGATGACATTCGGGTCAGTCTCAACAGCAAGGAATAGATTTAGGTTAGAGACAATAGCCCCAGCGGTCGTAGCGGCAGCACCAGCAGAGATAGCATCAGCACCATAGAATGAAGAGCGGTTGGTTTCAGCCCACACAATACGCAAATCCAAAATTTCATTAAATCCGATAGTCTTATCCAGTTCAAAAATAGTGCCAAACAGCATACCCAAAGGAAACTTAACATTAATAACAGGGGTAGCAGTATTATCACCACCGCCTTCAAAATACTTAGCCTCCTCAAAAGGAACATTAACAAGGCTATAGGTTCCAGCAGTGCTATCAGCGAGAGCGGTATCATCGTGGCGACGGGCATTAACAAGAGGCACTTTGTAGTATGCTTGAACTGCAGCCTTAAGACCTGCAGTATCTGCCGCATCAGTAATTGTCTTTCTCTCTGCTCTAGTTCCAATTTCAACTTTTCCTGCATTACACTTTTGAAGCATAGCACCGCTAGCCACACCAGCACCATGATTTTCAAGTGCCATAAATTTTTCATACTTCATTTCTGGTTTCCATATAACCTTAGTGTAGTTCCCCACATGTTGAAGATTACACAGATACTGCCCGCTTCGGCTTCGCAATTCAATAGTTTTAATCATAGACAGACAATCCATATATATACGATTGTAGCGACCGCCAGCACCTCCACCAGACGGAGTGTATGTAAATCGCAACACACTCCTCGCAAGGTTCAAAGGTCTAGTAGGAATTTCAAAGGTGTTTTCCATACCACCAGCAGTAGTAAGCGCGACAGGTTGCGAGCCTTCACGGGTGGTAAGTTTGTTCAATTCATACTTACCAGTGAGCAGTTCCTTAGTCTGATGTATCAACTCACCGCCATACATTACTGGCATTTTTGCTTTTGTTTTTTTTTGAAGTAGCGTAGATTAACTAATTCACGAGAATATATTTATAGAAAAAAATAAATAATTCTAAAATAAATATCTTTATCTAGCCTTTAACAAATTAAAGAATGAATTAAATTTAATATTACCTCGTGAATACGGGTATCACCATCAAATATAAACCGTGGTTGAATACCTCCGTTATTTGAAACACTGAATGTTAATTTGCCATCCTCCGCTTCCGTGTTTGTATTGTTGCTTGAGACTACATAAGTATAGTCATTCGGGCTGTCTGCCGTCAGTATCTCAGATAGTTTATTTTTTAAGTTGTTCATTGTGTAGTTTCCTTCAGGTATCGTAATTAAAGCCTCATACCCGTCTTCGCTAAGTGTAAAGGTATTATATGGCGAAGCCACAGAGTAATACGACTTCGGCACATAGATATGAAGAATTTTACAATGTGTGGGATTGTCTAGCCCCTTCATATTAACTTCATGTGTAAAGTCGCTATCTGTTCCCGTTATTCTATTTTTGCTATTTATGTAATAGATACTACTTGACCTACCCCCTTTGTAATCCATTGTTATATTACACAAATAATATTTCAGATAAATGTATCAAAGTTACCATACCCATTCTGTGCTTTTAATTTTTCTGCTTCGTCTTCTTTTAAGTCTGTGTATCCACTAGCAAACTTAAATCGGTTGCCTTTCGCCCGCTCCATTAAAAATCTCATAGAATGAAATCCGCATGTATCACTGGTATCGCTCTGCTCTTTTACTTGATTAACCTTCATTAATAAATAACTATCGGGGTGGCTTTTATCAATTAGTTGTTTCATTTGTTGTTGAAAGTCTTCCGTTGGTTGGTAAAGCGCTAATGGGTCATACACTTCCACTGACCTGTCTTTATCCAGACTTACCCATATAGCAATCCAATGAGACCCCACTTGTTTGTGATTATCTAAATTCATAATAAATCCGTATCGCTTTCTTTTTTCTGGATTTAGTTTGTAAATTTCATCACTGGCTATCGCGCCGAGATACCATCCATATCTTTTCATTATGTCGTCTATTTCATTAGTCATTAAACCGCGACCTTCTCCCCGCTGTTCCTCCTCTTGCTGTGGCTCTTGCTGTGGCGTCTCCGCGACGCTCGGGGGTATGGTAGGGGGTGAAATCCCCTCCTCTGGCTGTGGCTCTAATGACGGAGTAATGATAGGTTGGGGCATCCCTTCATCAACATTTAAATCCGCTGAAACTTGTTCATCCACATTTGGGTCTATTGTCATTTTGCTAGTTAGAGTTTTTACAAAATCCTTTTTATTCATTGTGTGCCTCCAATCATTGCGGGATAAATATTTTTTGATTATTTTGATTGAAAATACCTTATCAATTAATTCATCCAATGTTTTCGCTCCATTCCCCTTTTGTTTAACATCTCCAACATTTTGGAGATACCCCATATAATCTTCATATCTAGCATAATCCGCTATTCTTCTTTTCACATTTTGTTCTTCATTTCCAACATCAATATTAAACCTTTTAATCATGTCAATAATCCACTTTGAAGTGTCTTTGTAGTTTAATTTTTTATGACCTTCACTATCTAGTCTCTTTTTTAAAGCCTGTGCTAACTCTTTTATAGTAATGTTTGGGTGATAAGTTTTTGAAAATCCTGAGATTAAAAAATAATTAAATATTAAATGGTCAAAATGCTTACCCTTTTCTTCTGCTTTCTTTTCTTCTTTTTCAAGTTTTTCTTTACATTCTTCTGCTAACTTTTTCTGTTCCTCTAAAGACGTCGCTGTGGCTATAGCCGTCTGAATATCTTGACTGGCTTTTTGTAAGTCTTTACGACTCATCTTTTTTATAAAATTATCTGTATATCCTGCTAATTTAAGTGTTTCAATATCTATCTGCTTTTGCTTTTTTTCTTCCTCATATTGTTCTTTTGTTTTCAATGGTGCTTCATTTTCTAATGGCGGTGCTTGTGGTGGTGCTCCAAATGGTGGTGCTTGTGGTGGTGCTCCAAATGGTGGTGCTTGTGGCGGTGCTCCAAATTGTGGTGCTTGTGGCTGTCCATATTGCGGTGGCATAATATATTGATATTGCGCATTATCTCCAACTGGTTGGAGATAGGGTGGTAATGCTTGTATTCTATTTTTTCTGTCTTCTTCATATTTTACATCATCTATGAGTTTTTGCTCCCTTCTTAGTTCTCTGTCTTTTTGTTCTTGTCGTTCCTTGATATCGGATAGTTCATTGCGGTGTATCCTTGCTAACTCATCCTGCCTTTCCTTAGTATCTGCTATGTCTTTTCTTTCTTGCCTCTTCTTTTCTTCTTCAGCATCAACTCGTGCTTTCTTTTCTTTTTTCTCTATATCCTCAATACCCTCATACTTTTCCTTTCTGAGTTTGTCTAAGTGGTCATTAATGGCTGTTCTCGTATTTTGTTCAATCTCTGACAGGCTCTGGACTTTCCTTAAATCCTCCTTCTTTTCTTTTTTCTTTGCTTTTGGGGTAATGCCACGTTCGCGTGGCTTATTGCTCAAGTATTTCATAAAAAGTTTAACGATTTGAAGTGTGCTCATATCATTTGTTTTCTTACCAAAATTAAGATAATATTTTTTGCCCTTCTGGATAATATACGGCTTCCCGCTTTTTTTTTCTATAAACCCGCGGTGGACGGACTTTCGCCTTTGATATTTTAGAATTGCGCTTCATGCTTCGCATTATCGCTTCTTCTAAAACATCTATTTTTCTTTATTGAAAAAATAAATCTGTTTCCGATGTTTGAAAAACACACGAAATGAGCGTAGCGAATGGGAGTGTGGATTTTCAAATATCTAGAATTTGAGTGCGCCACGTCCGCTCTGCCTACCATATCCAAGTTTCGCGGCGGTAGAGCCTATACGAGACGCATATGGAACCCCGACATCACCAAGCGCATTCGCAGTCCTTGAAGTAATCTTGTTATCACGAAGAAATTTATTCACCGCCATTGCTGTCTTACCAACCTTTGCCCAGTTAATCTTACCGCCAGCCTGCCCCTTACCCTTCTTACGACCGGTCTTCTTTTTACCTCCAGCCATTGTGCTTGAGTTAATAGTTCGTTTGCCAATTGTTGGAATGACTTCAACACGAGTTGTTTTCACTACCATTATAATAAGTAAAAAAATATTTATTAATTCTAACAATATTATTTTAATCTGTAAGCAAAGTTTTTGCGTAATTCATCATCAACACTTGAAACATAAAGAAAATTAAATCGTTCCTTTGTTGCTTCGTGATACTTTTGAAGAAAATAATCAAAATCAAAAGATCAGTCTAAGTGTTTATACACGAGTTCCATTTTATCCTGAGACTGGCTCGGAAAGATTAACAAATAATCTAACTGCTTAATTGCTTCTGGCCGTAGGTCGTTCAGATACTGACTTGACATAATCACCTTTGATTTATAGTGTCTGTTCTTTTTTAACAAATCACTTACGGACTTGTCTCTTAATCCGCTACCTAAATCATCCAAAACAAAAACAACCTCTGGCGAAATATACTTACTTGGTCTCTCTTTCTTCTCACCTCCTTCTTCTTTTTTCTTTTCTTTTCCAAAGTATAAAAATTGTGGTTTCTCCATCGGTTCTTTATCTTTGATTTCGCCTTCCTGCTCTTCGTTATCTCTGTTCAGTTTGTCAAGTTCATAGTCTATAACATTTACACCATCCGATTTAAGAAAGGTATATATAGCCATTGGGTTGCCTCTGTTCTTAAAGTGCTTTACAATTGCTTTATAAATGTAGTCCTTGTGTATTGTTGAAGCAATAATGACAATGCGGGTTTTTCTGTCTGTAGTCCGTTTCAGTATTTCAAAGAGTGCTGTCGTCTTCCCGCTCTTCTTACGGGCGAGTAGAAATATGTTGGCATACGGCTCATTAAATAATTTATAACCTTTTGCTTTTTTATTTCCATCACCTTCTTGCTTCACAGGCTTAACTTTGACATTGTTTATCTTAAGCATCGCTATATTATTAAGCAAGAAACTCTAGGCACACAACAATTCTTCCCGCTAAATTTCCTGTATCAATATTTCCGCTGTCAGTTTCAAGGACTTTAAATGTATATTGTCCGTCTGTCCATCCTACAACACCCAAATTATAACCGAGATTTGAAATGTTTGCTATATTACTATCCGCAAATGTTCCAATAATTCCAATTCTATCCATGTAAAGAATTCTGGTTTTGGTTTCGGTCTGGTCGTTCATATAGTGGATAAATTTTACATTCATTTTGGTGGGTGTGAATGACATTTGAATATTTTTATTAAATGTTTTGCTTCCTCCAGCAAAATCATTGCTCAGAAAAATAATCTTTTGGTATTTGTGCTCCGTCATTCTGATTACGCTTGCTTCGCCACTTCGTGCTTTGTGGTTAAAATATATAAATAGAGATATAAGATGATAAAATTTTTATTAATATTTGTTTGGTCTGTGTTAGGTCGGACGGTATGCGACTTTTACTCACGGATAAGCGAAAAAAAGAATATAAGTTGTGTTTATTGTATTCAAAAAGGTATAGATACTAAATTTAAATGTGTGTATAAACCTTTTAGTGATTGGTGTATTAGTTTTGATGAAGCCCTGCCGTTAATGTGCTCAGGTAGTGATGCTTCATGGTATAAAATACACTTATACGAGTGCTCACTTCTTTGAAGAAGGCGATGGAAGGCATATCCCAATCAATAGTGTTAGGATTCCGACATAAGTATTAGCGACCTCACAAGGCAAGTTCTTTTCAGATAGCCTTACGATACAAAGGGTTATAATGGAGATAATGATACCCATTTGAAATAAGTATTTAATAAGTCGGCTGTCTGTCGGTCTGTTTTTTATACAACAACAATTCCAGTTATCTTCCAATTCGTGCTCTACTTTTTTTTCCTCAGTCTTTAGTTCTACTTCAAGAACACGAGACTTTAATTCGGGAGTTAGTTCGCCATGCACATGCATAATAGGTGGTGGTCTATGAAGTCTGGTTGTATTATTAGCCATTGGTTGGATATACAACGGCTCGTATTTCTGCTAGTTGGTTGGTTAGATCTTGTAATATATTAAGTAAAGTTTTATTTTCTTTTTCTAAATTAACTAGCTTTTCTGCCATGTGTTGAAATCCGCTGACCAATATCGGTATAAAACTTGTATATGTTATGCCTTCAAGGTAGCCTTCACCATCCTCTGCTTTCATTCCACTTTCAGATACAAATTCTGGAAATATTTTTTTAACTTCATCAGCAATAAATCCGTGGTTCTTTTTTTCTTTCTTTTCGTCTGATTTCAAATAATATGAACAACAATTTATTTTCATTAGTTTCTCGCAACAATCCGCGCAGTCTAATGTTTTAATATTGATTTTAATCGCCTGTCCGATGAGTTTGTCAAGCACCATTTAGCGGAATATAATTATAACTGCCTGACGGCTCACCAGTAGTAGAGTTTGAAGTAGACCAAGCATGAAGCAAACCAGTTGAAGAAACAATTACTCCATAATTCGTATATCCTCCCGATTTAAAATATAGTTGTGCGTCGACGGTAGAAGCGGGTCTTTTTCGTATGGTTAAAAAACCGCTGGATGCTGTTGGGATGACTACCTCTCCCGACGTATTAATGTTAATCGCCTCAGCCCAAGTTATATTATTTCCCGCTGTTGTTCCAGTATTATAATAAAAAGCGAGTTTGTTTGAGATTTTGTATATTTGAAAGTTTGAGCCAGAATTACTTGATTTCCAGTTTGAGCCGTCATAATAAGCATAAAAACTTATACCTATATTGTCGTGTGCCCAATTCAATAATTGGAATGTTGGATACGCATCTGTGGATATTACTGCCTGTAAGTGTGCCCCTCCTATATTACTCGCTGTTCCGTATAATTCTAATCCGCCTGTCGCCCCATTTGCTGATTTTGTTGTGTTTCCTATAATTATCGGCTTACCTGATGCTGTTGTTATTTTATCGCTCGTTGTTAATGTTGTTGTTGATATCCCCGCACTCGCAGTTATCAATCCTTTTGTCCATAAAGTCTCGTTTGCTCCATTCAATGACATTAACAATTGCTCTGCTGAATTTTCCCACACAAAACCATCCGCCGAAGCATTACCACTCCTAAATCTTACAGCAAAGCCTGAAATATCGTTGCCTGCCACCGCTGTTCCTCCAGATAGACTTTTAAGTGCCCCTGACTGCGCCATATAAATCCCCCATCCTGAGTTGTCTGTATCCCACATAAATATACCCTGTCCATTTCCTCCATCTACTTTATTTTGAATAGATAACTTACAACCACCATCTGCTGTTGTTAATCCACTCGCCGTTAATGTTGTCGTTGATATACCCGCGGTTGAAGTAATTGTTGTCCCTGTTATTGTTCCTCCATTTGTTATATTGTTTGAGTTCATATTTAAGGCTCCATAAAACCGCATACCGCCAGCATTGTTAAAACGGACAATGTCAGACGAAGCACTTTTATTATCCAAAAGTTTTGAAATATAAAGTCCTGCTCCTTTTACATCAGATGCTACATTCGTAAATACATAACCTCGTTGGTTAGCGGTTCCGCTTGTAGCAGTATTTAGAGTAAATAAGAAATACTGATAATCTCCTGATGTCTGTGAAAAGAATATATCACCTCCATTTTGGTTTAATATCCTCGCCCCATTATATGTTATATTTCCTCCATTAGTGATAGTTTGATTATTAAAAGCGGCATTGTTCGTTAAAGTTAGATATTTTATCGTAGTGCTCGCCCCATTAAATGTTTTACTTCCAGTTATTGTTTGGTCTCCTGTTAGTTTTACATTTTGCCCGTCCAATGTGTCCGCATACCCTTTTGTGGCTCCGTCCGTCGCTAATGTCGGAGTTCCAAGGTTGGCTATTTTGCTACTATTACAATCTAGCCCCGAAGCATTTACCCAACCGACAATCGTTCCATCAATAATGAAACTTATTTTTTTCGCAGAAATTTCAAAGTTGTAATATGTCGCAGTTTTCATATCCAAACTAGCAATTGACCCAATATTACTTGTAGAATTTAAAACGATAAATGTGCCCTTTGTTGTTGAATTGATTGAATTTCCCGTTATTTCAACACCACTGCTATATGTCTTAATTCCTGCTATGGTTTGGTTTCCTGTTAGTTTCACATTTTGCCCGTCTAATGTATCCACATAACTTTTATTTGCTCCGTCAGTTGTTGCTGATGGTGTGGCTAAGTTTGTTATTTTGTTATTATTCAAAGATAGTGTAGTGCCAGATGCGGTTATAATTAAAGTATTACCCGAATATAACTCAACATACGACCCCGTTATTTGTATCGGATACCAAGTCGCTGTTGCTGTCTTTTGTGCGGCAATCATTCCTATTTTTGTATCAAAGGCTATGCAAATGCCGTCAAAAGTAGTTGGATTGGATGAACCACTTACTTCCAAAGTTGATGTAAATTTTTTATTCCCTGCTATGGTTTGGTCTCCTGTTAGTTTAACCACCGAAGTGTCAAGAGTAGAAACATCCACACCATCAACAAGATCAACATTTGTTATGCTTTGACTTTTCATATCAATCCCCGCACTAGCATTTATTATGTTGCTGAATGTTTTGGTTCCTGCTATGGTTTGGTCTCCTGTTAGTTTAACCACAGAAGTATCAAGAACAGAAACATCAATACCATCAACATTACCAACATTTGTAATAGCAAAACCACCCATATTTAAACTACCCGTCATAGCCACTGTGCCGTCTTTTGCTACTTTTGTATCGGTGTATGCTTTTGTTGAAGCATCACCATCGTAGAATGGTGCTGGAAGTCCGCTGATTGCTGTCGTGCTGTTAAAATTTAAAACATTGCCCGTCAATGTTATTCCGCCCCCTGTTGTTGGAGCAAGAAGTATGGAAGAACCAACAATGCTTAGTGGATAGCCCGTTGCTTCACCTGCCTCCGACGAATAAATAGAACCCATATTATTGTTGTAATTGAAGAATAACTTACCTGTATTTAATGGATTTGAATCTTTTATACCCAAATAAGTAGTAAATATTTTGTTTCCTGTTATGGTTTGGTCTCCTGTTAGTTTAACGACTGCGGTGTCAAGAGCCGAAACATCAAAACCATCAACATTACCGACATTTGCTATGTTAAATCCTCCCATATTTAAATTTCCAAACATCATAGCGAGACCATCCAATCTAAGAAAAGGTGAAGCAACATTTCTCCACTGTCCTGTGCTATAAATGAGCAGTTGGTTATCGGCGGGTGTGCCTGTAATTAACACATCGCTGTGTGTATTAATTGGGCCGTCCGCGGACACTTTATCATTATTGTCTTCGTGCTCTGATATCCAAGTATCAACATCTTTGGTATTTAGTAAATTAACTCCCGTTATATTCAAATTACCGCCCATACTAATGTTGCCGAATTCATCAACATTTATCGGAAATGTTTTATTTACCCAGTTGATTGAGTTATATGTAAGATAACTATTCATCGCTATTGGTGCGGTTATGACTACATCTGTGAGTGTATCAATTGAGCCGATGGTTGTATTTCTCCATTTACCATCTATATCATTATATGTTAAGTATTGCCCGACCACTGGTGCGGATATGTTTGTGTCTATCAAATTGTATAGACTGATTTGGTGCGGATTACTTGTATTTGAGCGGTGTTGAGTAGAGGCCTTAACTTCGTCGTTGTCCCTCACTCGTTGCTCTGTGTAGTATAAAGTTTTACCTTCTTTTATGTCAGTTGTTGATTTTAAAGCGAGCCGTGTATCAAAGCGGTTATCAGTGAAATAAAGATTTATCGGGTCGGCATCTTCTGGCACTCTGTCTGTATTCAGACCAATAATATTAGTGTTGGTAAGGTCTAAGTTTTTTATGTCTAGACTATCAACAGCAATTTCTGACAAGCCTAAGAGTGATTTATATTGACTCATGTTATATTATGTAATTAAATATTTATTATTTATTAAAAATACTAAAATATAAAAATCTTAGTATAGAATGCCATCCCCTGAAGCAAGTCGTAAGAACTGGGGTAGTGCTGTGGAAGGAATAAAAGCGAAAGCGAAACAACGAAAGATGGAACATGCTAAAAATGTTTTGGCGCAATACCGAAATGCTGTAAAGCAAGAAGATGAAGATATGGAGGAACGAATAAAACAAATTGAAGAAAAGAACTTGGCTAATGATATTATTACTGAACATGATAATGATAGCCCAGAGGAGAAGAGTGAGAGCGAAGATGAGGTTGATTTCACTGATATCATTGCTGAAAAGATGGCGAAAATGAAAATCAAAAGAGCGAAAGCGGAAACTAAGAGAGCGAAGAAGAGTAAGAAGCCAGAGCCTGAGCCAGAGAGTGAAGAAAGTGAAAGCGAAAGTAGCGACGAAGAAGAACCGAAGCCTAAGAAGGGGAAAGGAAAAAAGTCTAGTAGTGTGAGTGTAAAAGTATATAATCAGTCTTCAGGTGCTAAGAAAGAAAAAAGTGATGATGTCTCACGGATGTTTCTTAAATTTTAAATGATATTTATGAGCATCGCTTTCATCCAATGTTGAATTTTAAATAAAAATCAACATAACGCTCATTTTCGCAATCTCAAACATGTTTGAGATATTCATAAACATCGTCTGCTGTTAAAGTATAAACGATGTTTGAAAAACACACGGGAGCGTTAGCGGGAGTGTGGATTTTCAAATATCATTACCAAAGATAGTGATAAGAATAATAATTCGCATACTCTGGATTATTATAAGTTAATTCACCTTTTGAATTTTTTATAGCCTTTGCTCTCATTCTGTATTTTTTTCTTCTTTCTTTATCTAAATAGTCTAAATGTGAATATAGTCCTATGCGGTCTTTATAATGCTGATATCTAGTATCTCCAAAATTAATAACCTTACCTTTAGGATTAATTACTTTATATTTTTTATTTTTAACATCGGATTTTGAAAATCTCATTGTATATAATATGCCTGATTTAGACCATAAACATACAATTATTAATAATCAAAATCGTAATAGCCAACTTGAGGACACACCAACGGGAGAAGTAGTTAAAACAAAAGAAGAAGAAGCCCTTGAAATTCACCACCAGAAAAAGAATCCAAAACTATGGAACACGATATGGGTTGATAAACCATTAGACCAAGTTTTCTTAGACTTAGCGGATATGAGTAAGATAAAGGACAAGAAAGGCAATAAGGGCTATGCTTGGATGCTTGTTTGGATTGATTGCCATTCCCGATTTTTAATAATCATTCCACTAAAAAATAAAACAGCAAAAGAAGTATATTATGCTTTGAAATCTATACCTTATAAACCAAAGTCAATTACAACTGACAGCGGAGGAGAATATAAAGGCGCTACTCGTGATTATTTTATTGAAAATGGAATTAAACACGATGTCGTTGAAGTTGGCGACCATAGAGCGCTTGCGGTTGTTGATAGAGTGATAATAAGTATTAGGAGATGGCTTGACCTTTTATTTGAAACTAATAGAAATTTTGACTGGGTAAGTTATATTCAAGACTTGGTTAATGCGTACAATCATAAAGTTCATAGAGGAATTCAAGCCAAACCTGTGGATGTCTTTGCTAGAAGAGATAAAAATAAACAGACTATCACTCGTGATAACCTTATTAATGAATTCAATGTTGGCGATAATGTAAGAAAAGAAAATAAAAGGAATATTTTCTCCAAAGGCGGTAAGACTTTCAGCAAAATTATTTATAAAGTCAAAGGACGTTCTGGCTTCAAAATCATACTAAATAACGATGAGTTGGTAAGCCCTCGTGATTTATTGAAAACTGAATTTAATAAACCAATTGACGAAGAAAAAGATATGAAAGAGTAAACCAAAGAAGTTATTAAAGAGAAAAAGACAAAAGAATTATTAAAAGAGAAGACATTCAACCAGAGAATATTAGGACATCAAAGAGAGAAAAAAAGGCAAAGGTAATATTAGATTTATAAGTTGAATTAAAATAATTCAACTTAAGGCAAAAAAATAAAAAAAAGGCATATATTTAGGCGACGACACATCCTTCGGACTTGAACCAGCAACCGAAAATCTCAATGACTACGCCGAACCCATTAGTCTCATCGCCTAATAAGCCTACCAGTGATACAGGGAAAAAGGTATTTGAAGTATTAACGTAAGTCTATTTTTAGAAAAAAGTATACTTATTCTAGAAAATTCTATTTCCGTGAATATGTCTTTGCGACACCAAAACACGGCGGTGTCGCAGTGTCGCAGAGGTTGCGACAGAATTTCGCTTTTTTGTCGCAGTGTCGCAAAAAAAAAAATGGACTTAATTCCGAGCAGAACCAAAACTAAATCAGATTGGTTTGAGGAATATGAAATTCGTAGAACAAGTAAGGATAGACTAAATAAGGATAAAATAATATGCGAAGAAAGAATTTCTAAAATAGACAAAGAAATCGCTCGTCTCGTTGAAAAGAAACAACCAGACATAATAAAACTAGAGGCGGTTAATGAGATGTTGCAACGATTGAGTATTGAAAATAATGAAGTAGAGGCAGATAAACTTTTTAGAATGAGACAAAAGAAATTGGAAAACAAATAACCAAAGAACGCGATAATTTCTATAAGTGGAAAAATGACAATCGTGGCCAACTTTCCGCTATTGTCATGAATAAAATTCTCGTTGGTATTGAGAACGAGCATTTATCGTTTAATGCTTCGTTTAACAAATATTCAAGCGATGGTATTAACGAGCACGTAAATGATAGTATTAACATTAAACGAGAACACAATAGAAACATGCACAGAGTCTATAGAACCGAGAGTGTTAGTAGCAACTCGGATTAAAAAAGACTTCGTGTCAGTTGATTTTGGAATTATCCAAAACAACAATAATGGTTTTCTTAAAAACCAAGGGGTTTAACACCCCACCCTAATTCAAAGGAATTTCTATTACACATGCTTTTTGGTGTGTGTAATAGAATATGGGAGAGCCGAATGAAGTAGCAGACGAACTCGGCGAAATCAACATCGCTGGGGATGGTACGTCCTAACTCTATTGTAATCTCTTTAATGATAATTAATATGATTGTAGGTTTTTGGAAGTCATGGGGCGAGCTTGAACCTGAAGCCTCTGCGGAGTTTAAGAACCCAAAGATAGTTAGGGTTCCAAGGGAATTCGCTCAACTTGATAGGAAAAAAATAACTTCTTTTCATGCCGAGCGAAAATATTTCGTTCGAAACCCCGTGCAGAGAACTGATAATTATTCGTTCGCGTGGGTTGAGAGAGATGAAACCATGAAAAACCCCAGAAAGAAAAATTTCTTTCTTGCTTCTCTTGGTAAGGAGGAGGAGGAAATTCTCGTCTTTCCTTCGCTGTCAGCCTTGACGAAGAAGGTTGGCGGTGATGAAGGTTCTATCAATTGGGTTGTCCCACTTGAGTTGTAAGAAAAGTCCATTTTCCAAAAAGGGACTTATTTTATTAAATAAGGGTTTTTCATTCATCTTTTATTTTTTCTCTCAGTGCTCAAATCTATAATCTAGATTATAGATTGGGGGCTCTTTGGGGTGTTTTATGCTCTTGTATTGATTGTTCAAACTAGCAATAGGAGAAGAGAAATGAAATTTATGAGGTCGTTTTAAGGCACGAAAAACGACCCTTGTAAATTTCATATTATACTACTCCTAACCAGGACCGTATATCCCAGGACGAAACTGCGGTATCGTTTCGCATTGTCGGGCGAGGCGCTCACGCTTAACTCGCCTCCCTGCTAGAGTTGGCTTGATAACGGAGTTGGCGAAAACATTCACATATATCTGAATCGCCCTCCCCTCCCTCAATTTCCACGAGCCCGTCCATCGAAGACGACGACTCGCGGCGTGACAGGGTACGGTAAGGGGAGGAGGAGAGATGGCCTAGTATATTGTTGTACTGTTCCCATTCCTTTCTTATTTTATGCATGGCCAGACTTGCAGTCTAATTTATTCTTTTCCCTTGCAAAGGTGTTGACATATAATCGTATTTTACGCAATCACTCTAGATCGATACTGTGCGTAAATCATACCGAGATGCTGTGACTAAGTCATGCATTTTCCTCTTCTTTCTCTCTATCTTCACTGGACCACAAGCAGCTTTGTCTACCCCTTGCATCTCTAATTTCTTTGACGGGCAACGGTGGCAGTCGTTTCGCTGTCTCAGCTGTACTGCTACACCTACCACCACCTTTTTGTCGTTTACCGAGCCCGCCGCCATTTCCAATTTACTTGTCAGGAATACCTGACTGTGACCATTCAAACATTTTACCGCAAGGGAGGGAGCAGGGCCCCTGACGCATGTGATTCACGCGGCTCTGTCCCTTAATCTCCCATAGTAGTATAGGGTGCCACTTCGGCACACTTTTTCAATACATACCACCCGCCATACAGAGACACACACCGGCCGGCCCGCCTGGACAAAATGGCAACGATAATCACTCATACATTTCAGTTTCGTAAAATAATAGAAAAAATAGCAATAAGGAATTGAGAAAAAAGAAATCATAGACAGCAGTCATCAAAACAGAATTTTGGAAATAACCACTTCGGCCCACTACAAAAAAGGCAACAGGCAAATAATAAGGAAATGAGCCTGTGGCCAAAAACATTGAATAACATTGATGACTGGTATTTTTGGTGGAGAAAATCTGTAGGTCCACCTAAACCTCAATCTCTGCGGCAAAAAATTATCTGCACCTTCAGTCTCACAAAACCAAAAAAGCGAAGAAGTGGACAAGTCAGCAACAACAAGGTAAGCCAAAATGAGCGAGAGTCTGATAAGTAAAGAGAACAGAACCATTGATGATTATGTTTTCATGTTTGAAACAACTAAACAAGGTAAAGATAAATTAAATAGAATCAAAATATCTTCTGAGTAGAGAATAGCTACAGCGAACAAAGAATTAGAATTGATAGTCAAAAAAAGAAATCAAGATCATATAAAGTTAGAAGATGTAAATAAGGTGATTAAGAAGATACTATATGAAAGCTTGGGTGTGGAAGAAGATAGGAGATTTAACTTGGAAAGAAAAAAAAACTAATGAAAATAAGTAAAGAACTAAAATTGTTTAAAGCTTGGAAAAAAGATAATAGAAATGAGTATCAAAGAGAAGTTATTGATAGAATAAGAAAGGGGATAGAAGATGAGGGATTAAGTTTCAATAAATCTTATATAAAATATTCTAATTATGATTTAAATATTATGATGAATTCGAAAGGTGATGCTAATATGAAAAAATGTGTAAGAGAAGAAGAGTCTTAGTGTAAATAGTGGCTGACCCACTAAGCCCCTTTGCACATAGGGCGATATAAATAGTGTGTATATATTTTATCCAAAACAAAAATCAGGCGAAAGCCCACCATTATTCAAAGAAATTTATCTTACGTGCTTGTAGATGGCTGAGCAGCAACCTCCTGCTGCTGACCATGCAATTGAAGTAATCACTTCTATTTTTGTTTCTTTACTTACCAGCTGTATAAATATTTAGGAGCTGGCAGAAGGCGTTCAGGCGGTTAACGTGAATGTACCGCGCGAATTAAGAGGCAGGCGAGCTGGTCGGAAGAAGGGCACTAAAAAAGGAGGAAGAAAAGCTGGAGCTCCAAACGAACCAAGAATGCTCGCAAATGATTATTTCGCGATCATAAACAAAGAGGAAGGAACAGCTATCGTTTTTGCTGAGGCAAAAGAAGGCAGAGTGTTTACCCCTGGATGGTGATACAAATCCGATCCCAAAACAGCCGAACTATATGTTGTAGCTTACACTGATGATTCATACGCGCTTTTCAGAAAGTGTGATAACATTCAGCCTATTTCAAATAACCACGAAATGATTATCAAATCAGCATACAAAGCAGAGTTTAATGATGGTGTTAAATAAAGTAGAAAAGATGATGGATGAAAAACTTATTTAATGACTTAGCTTCCGGTTTCATTAATTGCATCTATCGATTGCAAAGCTACGCTTGCAAACGTATGTAGTCGATACAGCTATCGCTGTAGTCAATAATAACTTATAAATCCATTATTTCTTTTTTCTTTTTAATCCTGGCACTACTACGAATATTCTCCGGTTTTATATCTAGTGACTTTAATAAGTGACCGGTTTTTTTTTCTTTAGTGACTTCTTTGACTTTGTCTCCTAGTTGAGGTTTTATTTCTTCAAGTTGTTCATTCATTTTAGATTTTAATAATTGCTGAGGGCTGACTATTTCGTGATCTGAAAGAATCAACTTGAAGCCTTTTCGTCCTTTAACTGTATAAACTTTCTTTGAATACTGAACATCGCCTTTACTAAAAACAGTTCGTTCTAGTTCTTTTCTTACTGTTGAATTCTTAGGAAATGAATAAGACCGGCTCTATATATTTCTTAGTCATTCTTCTTTTTGCCCTCATAGACTTCCATAAGTGTGGCTTTTATTGTATTATGGTATGTGTTATTATAATTATCAACAATTTCTTAAATGTAATGCACCCAAATAAAATCGTCATTAACTTCCCACATTAAATTCAAGTCGTTTCTTATTGTGCGAATAAATCTGTCACTTATTCCCATAGTTCGGTGGTCGCCAACTTCGTTCGTTATATGTTGAATTCAGTTGTCTTTAAAGTATTCGGCGACTTGTCCTTTATATTCACTGCCGTTGTCTGATGTAATCCTTTTAGGTTTAGGCATTTTCTTTAATCCTTCTAATACTTCGCTTGTTGTTTTGTTTTTGATTGGTTCAATCCAACCACGACGAGAATAAACATTAATCATAACTAAACCAAAATTGTAGTTTTTGTTTCCTTTCTTAGTAGCTATTTTAGACATATCCATCAAGTCAATAAACACTTGGCTTAATGGCTCTGGCTCAGGGGATAGTATAGTATTCCATTTTTTTGGGGTCTTAGATTGATGGTGTATTTCAGAAGCCTCTTCAATTTTCTGTTTTTCAAGTTCTTCTTCTTCATTTTGACTACTGTTCTGTGTGTGTTTATTATCAATCCTTTAAGTTTTGGTGAAGCGTGGATCTATATATTAGAACTTTAAAAATATCTTAGATGTATCATTGTTTTCTTTTTTTGGTTTCTCGGGTTGTTGGTTATAAACATTAACTGATATGTTTGATTTCTTACATTTACCCTTTTTCGGCTGAGGCTCTTCCTCTTCTTCCTCCTCGCTATCGTCGCTATCCTCGCTTTCTTCCACTTTCTTTTTAACTACTTTCTTCGCCTTCTTCTGTTTGGTCTTCAATTTCATACCCGCAACCCGGCGCGCAATGATATCAACGAAATCGTGTTCCACTTCCTCATCAGAACTGCTTTCCTCACTTTTATCACCATCCCTTCCATCAATCATATCCTTCGCCAACTGCTTCTTAGTAATGTGTTCCATCTTTTCGTCGTCATTCATTTCTTTAACATTCTTAGCCTGTTCCTCAGCGAGTAATTCCTTAGCCCGCTCAATCTTCCTCTGCTTAGCCTGTTTCTTCTTAGCCTTCCAACCCTTTTCAAGATTCTTCATAGCAACCTCTCTATTACCTCTCTGCATTTTATGACTTGTTTATATTATTATACAAAAATAATATTATTTAGTTTTTATTAATAAACAATTTCTTAATATACAACCTACGATGGGTAGTCAATATAAATCACTCTTAGGATTACAGGAAATTGCTGTAGACTCGCTCGACATAGCCAACCTTGACTTAACGAACACAAATATTATCGGCTTAAACACTGATAGAGTGCCAGAAGACGCCGACCCGGTAAATCTTTATTATACGAATGCGCGATTTGACACACGACTGGCTACCAAAAGCACGGCCGATATCGCAGAAGGAAGCTGTTTATACTATACTGAACAACTGGTTTCAAATAACGCTGATGTCTATGCCTCAACTCAACACAGGAGCAACACATCCAATCCTCATCAAACCAGTCTATATAATTTGATAGATACAAATTTAGTCGCACAAGCAAGCGGACAATACTTAACTTACAACGATGTAGAAGGCAAATGGAAAAATACCGCCCTCGGTTCAATTGACACACTCTCTGATGTAGTCATAACAGCACCAATAGCCACTAATAGTTATCTAACATATAATTCAATAAACTGGGTAAATAAAACTTTCCGATAAATGTTGATGAATTTGGCAACATTAGTATGGGAAGGAAGAATATAACAGGAGTTAATTTACTAAATACCAAAGATGTTGATGAATGGATATTTGAGCATAATGATAATAATGATAAAGTATCAGCAGCTGGAAGTATAGATAGCCACAGCGATGTGTTAATTACAGGCACACCAGCAGATAACCAATTACTCATTTATTCAACTGGACAATGGCGAAATGTTGCTTCTCCCTTTCTTAGATTAGACGGCACTGCGAATATGACAGGAGCACTAAATATGAATAGTCAAAATATAACAAATGTAGGGCAACTAAATGGCAGGGCTATAACGACTTGGTTATCAGAGCACGACACGAACACAGCGAAAGTATCAGCAAGTGGAAGTATTGATACACACAGCGACGTATTAATAACAGGCACGCCCGCAGATAACCAACTGCTTATTTATAGCACAGGACAATGGAGGAACACGACTTCGCCTTTTCTGCGACTTGATGGCACCACGAGTATGACGGCTGGATTAAATATGGGAGGATTTGCGATTACAAATGTGGGTAATGTTGATGGTATTGATATTTCCGCCCTTGATACTTCCGTGGTTAAACTAACAGGAGACCAAACCATAGCAGGAAATAAAAAATTCACATCAACTATTGAAATAAGTGTGTCTTCAAATCCTGCTTCTTTTAATAGTATCGGCATATCCTTTGACACAAACATAGGAGTGATCGCAGCACAGAAAACAGCAACAGCGACTTGGTATCCGATACAAATAACTGGCTCGTATGTAGAGTTATATTCAGGCGATACTTTAATTATGACCGCATCTGGCACAACACTCAATTTAAACAGCAAAAAAATAACAAACTTAGCCACACCAACAACAGCAACAGACGGGGCTAACAAAAGCTATGTAGATGACAATTTCGTAAACCTAACAACGAACCAAACCATAGCAGGAGTTAAGACATTTAGCAGTGAAATTAAAGCGAACTCGGGAGTATCAACGACAACACTTTCCGCGAGTGGAAGAGTATCAAACTTAACCGCAGGAGCCACTTGTTCATTAAGCATACAGGGAGGAAACGATGGAACTAGTAATTACGGGCTATGGTTGTAGAATTATCTTGATTATAATTATTCTTTGTATATTGCATCTTCTGGCGCTAGTAAAGCTTTTGGAAATGGAACCGCTTGCGCTGGCAACGACTTTACTGGTCGTGGTATTAGAATGAGAATTTATCCAGATGCTACTCAGGGATTTATATAGAAAACATCAAGCGAGGTCTTATTAATGTCATTAAATGGACTTAATGGAACTTTATACACGAGAGGTAATATAAGCATAAACTAGCAACACAATCTTATGTAGATACAAAAGATGGGCAAAATGTGAAACTAACTGGCGACCAAACAATAACAGGAATAAAAACATTTAATGGAACGAGAAATGAGTTCAGAGGTTTGACTATATTGAATCAAGCTGATTTTAATAATCAAGATATCATTAACGGCGGAAATATTACATATAATGGGGCACGTATATTAAACCAAAACGGAGGAGATATATTCTTTTCTCAGACAACAGGAGATTGGCAGTCTTTCTTATATACTCTAAACACCGATTCAAGTGGAACCGCAGACCAAAGAGGTTATGTATTTACGAATGTCGCATACGATGTAGCAAAAGGAGCAGGACTTTATATTTCAAAACTTACAGATGCTAAATTTCTTTCATCTGATATCGTCCGTTTTAATAATGCTGGTGGTATGAAGTTTTATGGTGCCCTAGATATAAATTCAAATAATGTAACAAATGGCGGAACAATAACAGGAACAACAATTACTTCAACTGCGGGCATATCAACAACAACAATAACGGCAAGCGACAAAATAACGACCGCGTCAACTAAGCCAATAATCATAGGCAACACAACGAAAGGAGTTGGAGCAACAGGTGGTTTAGAATTATATGGAACTTCAGGTAATATTGGAGGAGCACACTTACAGGCGATAACAACACAAGATGCTTATCCAACATTCCAATTATTAAACTGGACACACGACAATATTACTTTAAGCTTTGATTCTTATTATGATGGTGCGAACTGGAAATCAAGTTCTTCTGGTTCAAACTTTACAATAGCTAAAGGCGGCAATAAACTTGTTTTTAATTATAAATCGGGAATAACCGCGGGGAGCAATATAACATGGTCAGAAGCAATGAACATAAGCACAGCAGGATTATTAACAGCAAATGCGGGAATTCCATATTCTGGGGTGCTAACGACCACAACTAATAATGGAGCAAAAATAGGAATTCAAGGACAAACAGACGGGACGAATGCGAGAGGAATATTTGTATGGGATAGTGCTGATCCAAACTGGGGGATTTATATGTCTCAGTCTGGAGCAAATAAAGCATTAAATGGAGGAACAGCACCAGCAGGAGGAGTAGGCGGAGGATTAACTTCTTATGCTTTTAGATTTAGAGTGAATAATTCTTCAACGAGTGGGTTCATATGGGAGAATAGTTCAAATACTGCTTTAATGTCTTTGAAAGCAAGCGACGGGCAATTATGGGTATTGTCTAATCCAATTCAATATTCAGACAGGAGAAAAAAAGAAGATATAAAGGAATGCTTAGGCTTAGATTTTATTAATAAGTTAAATCCAGTCTGCTATCGTATGATTGATGACAACAAGAAACAAAGAACGGGTTTAATAGCACAGGAATTAGAAGAAATACTAACAGAAATGGATATGCTAGATTTTGGCGGTTTTATAAAAGAAACAATTATGGTTCCTTTTTCAAAGCAAAGAAAGGAATGCGAATTGAAAGGTGTGAGTGTTAATCCAGAAGATGTTAAATGTGTTGATAGTGGCGATGTCGGTTATGGTATAGGTTATTCCGAGTTTATCGCCCCGTTAATTAAGGCCGTTCAACAATTATCAGAAAAGGTAGTTAATTTAGAAAAAGAAAATAATAATCTAACTAATGATATGGCCGATTAAAAAAACCAATTAGCAGAAATCCGTAATAACAATGCCCCCTAGATTACATCCGCCACCTCCAATCATAGAAGTAGATGGCGAACTGACACCCGAGTTGAAGAATCGCGTGCTAGATGTCCAAATTAAGCAGGAAGAAAAGAAATTAGACCATGAATACGAAGACAACTGGGACTGTTGTATGACTAAGCAAAAAACTGACAGCCGTCTTATTAAATACTTATTTCAAATGGGCATCATTATAGCGATTATAACCCTTTGTATCGTGAGGCTATCTGAAAAGAACTTACCTTGTGAGGTTGCTAACACTTATGTGGGCATTTTAACACTACTTATCGGCATCTGCCTTCCATCACCTTCTAGTTCAAAGAAATGAGCGTTCAAACGAATAGATTTAATACCAAGAGCTATCACCCGCACAGATTATCGGAATAGCATCATCAAAACTAACACACCAATCACTCATCGGTTTATACACACATCCCTTTTGGATACACCACACACAACTTTCATTTTTTTAATCGCTGTATCTCGAATATAAGTCGCAGGCGGACCTAGCAGAAATATTAATTAATAAAAAGTTTATGAGTAGTAATATAGAGAGCATCACGATGGACTGTAAATACCAAAAGATTATTTTTCTAAGTAATGATTTTGCTGGCGGGGTTAATGGTAGCAAGACATTCGACAAAAACATTCAAATGAGCTTTACCCCAACAAGAATGAATGTTAAGTTTATCCACTATATGAATGATACGTCGGAGACGAAAACAAAAATACTTTATATGGACCGCATCGGTATTATCGGCACATTCGCAGACAGCACCACGGCAAACATTTCGAATCTCGGCTACAACTTAGGAGTAGTAGGTTGGTCTGACGGGGTTTACATATTTAAAGTGCTTAAAACGGACAGCGGTAATATCGAGACTGACCAGCTAGCTGGAAGAATTGTTATTTGTTTAGAATTTCTAGCTTAAACCCTGCAGGTAAAATAAAAAATATATTTTAGAATATATAAAAATCTGGAGGTGCGGAGGCGGAGTCTCTGCGATGGAAAAAATTAACGATATACGAGTTAGACCAGTCAAGCAAAACGGAGATGGAGACAAGTTGGCAAAAGGATATAAGTTATTTGATGAGCCGTTCGCTAATATTTTTCTTCTCGCTCGCAAGAAGAGCGGCAAGACGACCGCACTGTTCGAAATCTTGAAACGAACGACCGACAAAAAGACCCTCATTGTTATTATTGCCAGCACAATACACAAGGACCACATTTACAAAGAAATGGTGAAGCACTTCAAGAAGAAGGGAAACCCAATGGCGATATACACATATTTGAAAACGGAAGGCTACAGTGTGATTGATTACGAGTTAGACAAGCTCAACAAGCCGGACGAAGAGCAAGAAGGAGAGATTGTACAGGACCACCAAGAGGAACCGAAGCCGAAGTTTATTTATTTTGGAAAAGAGGAAGAAGAAAAAGGACGGTAAAGAAGAACCGAGGCCGAGCAAATACATTACACCAGAAGTCGTGTTCGTGTTAGATGACCTCGGCTCAGGTTTAAGGGATAAGTCCGTGAGCGACCTGTTGAAAAAAAATAGACACTACAAGTCAAAAGTGATTATGAGCTCGCAGTATCTTAACGACTTACGGCCTGAGGCGATTAAACAGCTGGACTACCTTCTTATTTTTCCTGGTCAGTCTCAGGATAAAATTGAACTCGTGTATAAACATTTGGACCTCGGTTATGATTTAGACTACTTCATTGAAAAATATCACGAGGCGACGAAAGAACGATTTAACTTTTTGTATGTGGATGCGGTTTCTGATGAACTGAGGCAAAATTTTAACTATCGCTTGCGGGACTAATTTCAAAATATTAAACTAAACTTTCTATTATTTTTTTACATTAATATACAATGGTAGTGAAACCAAAAAAGAAACTTAAGCAACGACCGCCGAGGATGTACAGAACGAAGGATGGTCGGCCATATATCAAAGTAAAAGGCAAACGAGCATATCTAAACTTTGGAAAGAAGACGAATGACTTATCAACGCTTCAAATTGTTAAGCTATTTATGAAATATTTAGGCAGGCCGAAGAGGGCTAAGACAAAGAAGGAGGACTTACGAAAGGTTCAAAGCCTGTCGGAGATTGAACAGAACACAAGAACCGCAATTCAATACCACTTAGACAAACTTAAACAAGAAAAGTATGAAGGTATTGAGGCTATCGATAAAAAGGAAAAGTCAGCACGAGAAGAAGCAGAAGCGGAGAAGAAAAGGCAGGAAAGAAAAGACATAGCCGATGCTAAGGAAAGAAAAGATGTGTTGGACAGGGAACATAAAAGAGAACTGGCGGAGGCTAAGGAAAGACAGGAAGAAAAGAACCGTGAACTCAGGAAAGAGCAACGACTTATTAAGGAATTACTAACAGAACGGAGAACTAAGCAAGGACTACTAACAGCACCTGTCGAAGAAAAAACGCCAAAAAAACACACTCCAAAATCATCTCCAAGCGGAATAACTGATATAACTGATGAAGTAAACAAGCAAGCAAAAGATTTGGAAGACGAAAAGAGAAAAAGAATCATTGACGCTATGTTTACAGAGGGTATGAGATTACAACGAAAAAATACTGGAAAACCTAAACGTAACGCCATAGTATCCAGTCTCATAAAAGCAGGTATTGATATTAAAATTGTAAAACCAGAAGGCAAAAAGAAAAATTATTCAGAGACATT
Organism: Paulinella micropora; assembly: GCA_019918135.1. Lineage (NCBI taxonomy): Eukaryota > Cercozoa > Imbricatea > Euglyphida > Paulinellidae > Paulinella > Paulinella micropora. The sequence goes on along the minus strand of WBZZ01006573.1, from coordinate 409,168 downwards.
GAAACAATGGTTGTACACTCAAAAATTTACAGAAAAAATAACTTCTCCTGAGGATGGATGGGACACACTAGATAAACTTCTAAAAGAAAAGAAAACACCCAAGACAAAACAACCGCCAATACAACAACAAACCCCTAATTCACCAGAGGCTAAACAGCTAATATTTGAGTTGACACAGGGACAAGCACCACCCCCAGAAGTGAAACAACAAGCACCCCCAGATGAAGTATCCGCACAAGATACACAACCTACAACAGACACACAATCACCGACTTTAGAAGATGACACTCAGCAAGATGGAACAGCAGGGGCAGGCTCCGTAGGGAGAGGCTTAATGACGCACGAAATAAATGAGATTATGAAAAAACATAAGTGGTTTCTCGGCACAGTTCCCAGCGACCAGCTCAACACTTTGAACCCAGGAAGCAGAAAGCGATACGGCTTCATAATGAACTTAGACCGCCATAATCAAGGAGGCTCGCACTGGATAGCAGTTTGGATTTCTTTGAATGGAGACAGGGCTGTTGAGGTTTATGACCCGCTAGCCGAATATGTGCCGACTGAACTTTTCCAGCAACAAATGAAACAGCTGTTAGATAAAAGCCTGATAGTTATTTATTAATGAAGGTCAATCAAGTTAAACAACAAAGTGATACGAGTGATACATGCGGATGGCACTCAATGCGTTTTCTTTTAGAGCGGGCGAAAGGAACACGTTTTAAATTCGCCAGCGGATGGACTGATTTGAAAGAGAAGGAGGCGGAAAAGTTAAAAGCCCAGAACGGCTACGGTTGTGATACTTTTATTTGAAGTAATTAAAAAATAAAAAATATATTTCTAATATATAGTTTTGATGGAGTATAAGGGCGGACGAAGTAGTGGTATCTATTACATAAACAGTAAAAATAGGATAAACGGCACAGCCAGTGATTTCACTCACTCCATTGATATGAAGGGGTTAGACAATCCGACACATTGTAAAATTTTACATATCTATGTGCCGAAATCATATTACTCTGTGGCAAGTCCTTACAACACTTTTACTCTGAGTGAGAATGGCAACGAGACACTCATTACGATACCAGAGGGCAACTATACGATGAACAAGTTAAGAAATAAGCTGGCCGAGGTGCTAACCGCAGACAGGCCCAACAACTACACATACACAATAACAAGCAACAACACAAACACTGACCCAGAAGACTGTAAGTTATTGTTTACAGTTGCTAACAATCCCAATAACATTCAACCGCGGTTTGTATTTGATGACGAAACTCACATCCACGAAGTAATGGGGTTTGAGCGGTCTTCTACTTATTTCTTTGTCAATAATAACCTAAGGTCGTCAAATGTCATAATCTTGACGGGTGAAAAAACATTGTATTTACAGTCGGACCTCATTGGCGAAGGCGATAACCATGTGCTCCAAGAAATATACACAGCGAATGAAATCCCGTTCGGCTCTGTTATCTACGATGGAAGCGGGTCGGAGTATGGCAAACAGCTATCTACTAATTCAAACAATGTATTGAGGTTTTACTTAACCGACGAAAACGACCAACCAATAAACCTAAACGGGCTTGGTATTGTAATGACGCTATTAATTTATCGCGAGACGAATTATTTTAATTTATTTAATTCGTTTTTTAATTTGTTGAAAAACCGTTAATTAAACAATTATAATTATTTATTTTTTCTCATATTACAATATAGTGCCGTTAATTTACAAACTACAAACTTAAAAAAGAAAAAATGCCGTCTCATGTTGGATACGGACAAGAGTTAGACCACCAACCAAAAGAACTGCTGAAGGGAAAATACGAATTAAACAAACTTACAAGTCGTGAAGGCTCTGCGAATATTACTTTCACCACTGCGGGAGGTAATGAAAGCACCTTTGAAATTCCTACTCGCCCACTGAACCTTGCTCGTAGTGTGTTGCGATTTACTTACACACCACGAAACCCAGGACAGAACAATGCTAATCGTATCTTTATGGATTGTCTGAGTATGATTAGAAGTATTGAATTGCGAAGCCAAAGCGGGCAGTATTTGTGTAATCTTCAACACGTGGGAAATTATACCAAGATGGTTTGGAAACCCGAAATCAGTTATGATAAGTATATGTCTTTGGAGAACCACGGGGCTACTGCCAATACTAGTGGGGCATTGCTTCAGAAGTGTAATGTGCTTAATGATGCTACTTTGAATATTGCTTCAAGATATTATTCGGCTGCAAGTAATGCTGCCGCTGTCGCTCCTGGGGCTGCTACATTCGGAACTCTACGGATTCAAGATACTAATGGCGGCGATAGGAAGGATGAGATAATCGCCGCTATCAATGCCGTCGGTAATAGTGTTAAGACTTTGGTAAATCTCCCGTCCATGAGCGCCCGTCGTCATGATGATCTTTTGAATAGTTATAACGGAGTAGGAGGCTCGTTTGTTAATGTTGCTTATGAGGAGTCTAAGTATTTTGAAGTCGGAGCAATTCAGGTGCCCGCAGATGCTGTCAATACCGCAGATAGCACTCCAGTTATCAATGTTAAATTACCTTTGGGAATGATTTTTGGAACTATTTTTGAAATTGATAAAACACTTGGTTTTAATGAAATTATGGATATGCGGATTGTTTGGGAAGGAACTAGCAGGACTATGTTTACTGGAACCAGTGCCACTAACATTGCTGAAGGTGCTACAATTGGTGCTACTGGTGCTGTTGTTTCAAATTTGAACTTGTTTCTCGCGGTTGAAACAGACCCAAATGTCATCCTTGGAGTTCAAAGCAAAATCGCTGGTGAAGGCTTTAGGTTTACTATTGAATATCCTATCTCGTGGAAGCACAACCTTGGAAGAGGTAATCAGAACTTTGTAGTAAAAATGAATAGGGCACAGGGTGAAAGAATTCGTCGTATCTATACATCCGCTTTTCATAATTCAGAAAGCTCTAAAACTTCTTTTGATGACGACCATAGAAACGACACTAAAATTAGAACTTATTATACTACTATTGATGGTAGCAGATGCAGCAATTTGACATTGATACTTCCGATAATGAAGACTATATGATTTTGAAGGATAAGTTGAAGGGAAGTCCTAAACACCGATATCTATAAGTACAACTGGTTTCATGTTGATTACTGGGGTAACAACCGCCCACTTCACGAGAAGAATGTTGAAGGTTATGAAAAGTCAGGTCTGAGCCTTGACACTGAACGACGATATGAATTCTCTTCAACCACTGCTGGAAACAATCTCAATCACTACACTTTTGCCATCCTTCAACAAGATGAAATTATAAAGGGTATCGAAATTATTAAGACTTAACCCCCGCCAGTTAGTTAGGTAAGAGGAGGTAATTAATTTTTGAAAGTTAATTTATTTTTTTAAAATAATATAGGAATGACTACTCACCAGCGAAATTTAGTCGCTCAAAATCCAGACGGCGACTTCGTAAATGTCAAAGTCGGGTATGACGGACACATTGAAACCAACAATATGAAAACCGCCTTTGGCGAAGCCCTAACCAGTTCATTAACACCAGTATTACAGGAAATCTTTCCATATACAGTTAATACACGGATATGGACATTAACGGAAACAAAGGCGACCGTTTCATTTGATAGGAATATGGCTAAATTAGAAACAGAAGGACAGGCTAATGCTAGTGCGATATTGTCGAGCAAAAAAAGAATAAAATACAGAACGGGTATGGGTGTCCTGTGTCGCTTTACTGCCTTATGGGAAACAGATGAAACCAAAGATTATCGTTCGTATATCGGAATAGGTGAAAGCGATGCCAACAACGGCTTCTATTTTTGGAAACAGCAGGATGTAGGAATGAGCATTCTTCATTCTATAGCAGGAGTTGATACATTCATAGGACAAGAAGACTGGGATGACCCATGTGATGGAACAGGAGATATACCTTTCTTAGATTGGACGCAGGGAAATGTATTTCAAATTCAATTTCAATATTTGGGCTTTGGTGCTATAAGGTTTTCAATTGAGAACCCAGAGACTGGAGAATTTCAGCTAGTCCATACTATTAAGTACGCGAATGCTCATACGGGAGTTAGTCTGCGGAATACAACTTTACCCTTTTCCACTGGTATATATAATTCTGGTGTGGATGATGGTGTCCAAATTCTAAAAACTGCTAGTGTCGGTTTGTTTGTTGAAGGCACCAACACTATTAATGCAAGCATATCAAACGAAGCGGAAGGAGAAAAAAAGGCGAGCACTACTGAAAGTCCAATTCTTAGCATAAAAAAATAAAACAACTTTTGATGGTGTTGCGACCAATTATTCAATCGTTTACCCAACTCTCGTGAGCATATCAAACGAAGACAGTAAAGTAAACATAGTGCGAATTGTAAAAACGACTGGAGCACTTACGGGCCAGAACTTCGTTGATATTGATGCCAAAACTTCAATAGTATCAAAGGACAACAGTGCGACCGCCCTCGGTGGTGCTGCTGTTAGCGATGTTATTGTTAAACCTTATGTTAACGCTACTTCTAGCCAACTTATTGACCTGCGAACTTACGACATACAACTCGCTCCTGGAGAAAATCTAACATTTTTACAAAAGTCTGTATCGACTGTTAATAATGGAAGCAATGTGAGTGTTATAGTTAATTTCTTAGAATATCACTGAACCTTTTGAAAAAGCTTCATACGTTTTTGCAAACGTAGCTTTGCAACCAAAACAAAAAAATAAAATAAATAAGTTTTTGAGAAATCTCCACAAAGCTCCTACAATTGAAGCTGTTTGACTATTTCTTTTTTTAGCTCAGGATAGTTGTCTAGAAATGGTTGCTTCGCCATCCATCTTAAGTATTGGGTATCAAATACAACCACATCTGCGACTGTCTTTCCCTTATACTTCCCCATAGGTATCTTTCCTTGTTCTTGAAGTTTCTTGTTTTCTGATTTGTATTCATTAATGTGTCCGTTAATTACTTGCTTAATTTCTTGTAAAGTAAATGTTCTGTCATTGTTGTTGACAGATAACTGTTCAAATTTTTCACAAAGCTTTTGCATCGGTGCGTGTAGAGTAGTGAGTATATAGTAGGGAGTATAAAAAATAAAAAATTAAATAATTCATAATATACAAAATGTCAGAGTGGATTGTATTTGTAAAGGCTTACTCCGCTAAACATGGTATAAGCTACGGGGAAGCATTGAAAAAGGCGAGCAAAGAATACAAACGACAGAGCTCAGCCAAAGGCGGAGCCGTCGCACGTGTGCGACTAAAAGGCGGAAATGCTAGTTTATCAGAGGATGTCTATTTGTCTTCGTCTGAACGAAAAGGGGTTGACGGATGGAAGCCAGTCGCTAGCAAAGAGAAATCAACGGTGTATGAAAAAGATGGTAAGGTGATTGTAGCATTCAGAGGAAGTGCGGATAAGAGGGATTTGCTGACTGACGTCGCTTTAGTAAAGGGAGTATTGAAAAGAACTCCGAGATATAAAGAAGAGCAGAAGTTGGTTAACGAAGTCATAAAGAAATATGGTAAAGAAAATGTAGAGCTGACGGGACATTCACTAGGTGGCACAATAGCAAAAGACTTAAGCCGACAAACGGGGGTGAAGGCGACTACATACAATAAAGGCAGTAGCACGAGAGACCTCATTGAAGGAGTAATTGACTGAGTAGCTGTTAGAGTAAACCCGAAAGGGAAGAGGGCGAAGACTGCGAAGCTAACCACGAACTACCGAACTAAGTACGACCCTGTGTCGTTGTTAGGAGTGACTGCTGTAAATACTAAGTTAGTTAAACCGACAAAAGGAATACATACAATTAGAAGTTTCAAAGGTAAAGGGCAAAAAATATATCTATAAAGTTTTTATTGCTTTTTCGTTCAATAACCGAATGGCCTAGTTTCAATCGCATTGTCTACAATACCTATAATATTTCTTTTAGTGTAAGTAAAGCTGAATATTTTTTCTAAGTATTCGCTCGTTATTTTTTTCTGTTGTTTGTCTCTTGTTATCTTGCTGTTCTCTACAATAACAACTTTACCAGATTTTTCAATTCGTTTAGCAATCAATTTTTCTTCCTGAGTTTTAAGCAACTCTAACAATTCATTCTTGCCGTTCTCAATAAGGTCTCTGTTTTTGATACCAAGCCCGCAACTAATGACACTTAACATATTTGGTAAATTTAATGATTTATTGTTTTCATAATTCATACTAAAGCCTTTGACTTTCATACTTGCTTTGCCGTTATCTAAGACATATCCATAACACTTTGGTCCGCCTCCGATAAATGTCATAATCTTTGCTCCGTGTAGTTCGTCCGTCCATTCGCCTAACAACTTACCCGTTTTCACATCTGTTTCGCCTTCTGTTGTGTATATGACACTGTCCGTATCGTGGTATAGAATTCGGTTGCCTAGTTTGTCCATCATCTCATATAATCTAATCCTTGCGTGGCAAGTCGTAAATAAAGCAACTACAATATTTGTTTTCACGGGGTCGCTTACCGCATCTTGTTTAAGGTCATAACTCGCTTCTATTATTTTGTCGTTAATAAGGTTTATGTTTATGTTATCGACTGACTTATCGCTCATTGACTTGTATAAGGTATCTTTGTCTTTTATCATTTTGTTTTGAGTTTTGTTTTGCTTTTCACCAAACTTGCCCCACAGGCTATTCAAGCACAACTTAGCAACCGCTCGCCTTCCGGGGTTTTCTTCTATTTTGTTTTGTCCATCTTAATACCCATCTTGACTTCCATGCTGTCAATGTAGTTTCTTTTTTGTTCCTGTGTAATACATCCATCTGGATATCCGCTTGACTCTTGTTTAACCTTTAAGAAAGTTTTTATGTAATCTTTGAATAGGCTACTGCTCTGCTCCTTCCAGTGCCATACCTCATATACCTTAATTAGCTTGTAGCCTTTGTCTAAGGCCTTGTAAATTTCAGGAGTTGCCCAAGTGCCTGTTATTGCTCGCTTGTTATCGGTGTGCTCACATTCATCCTTTTGTTCGGTCATTCCGCACTTGTCGCATAAGTAATACATTAGTTTTCCTCTATCCGCCTTAGGTAAAACGGGATGGAGTAATTTTCTGGGCGGTAGCATCTTAACCTTAGACACTCCGAAATATTCTCTGTTTATGATTTTGTTTTTCATATCTTTTCTGTCGTCATCATTGTTCGGTCTAATGATTTCGTGGTGTCCGCTAGGGTAAAGGTCGTAAAACATAACGGTCGGATACAGAGAGCATATGTCAACGTATTTCGCGTATTCGTTGTCGTGTCGTGCTTTCCAATACAATTTTAGAGCATCCGTTCTACCTCCAAACATTGCTTCTCGCGGGTTCAGTCCTTCTTGTTCCGTAATTCGTTCATTAGTATCTTCCGCTAGGCTTTCACTCGTTTTCATTAATCTCCATTCACATTCCCAGATAGTTCCTAGTTTGCTGACTTGTTTGCTTAGTTCTTGCCTTGTATAGTTCGCCCATCGTCTTGTTCTTCTTAGTATTAATTGTATTACCATTAAAGCACTTTGGACATCCGTGCCAGAGACAGCCGTGAAATTCGTAAGCGGTTTTAGTCTTTTCATCCCAGCCATCTACGTAAGCGTTTGATTGTCCTAAGTTAAACATCTTTTCGCCACCATTGAAAGCATGTTTGATATCCGTTTGGTCTAACCTGCTTCTGTAAGCTATCCGTGTTGACAACACAAGCCCGAGAGGTAATCCTGTTTTGCTTTTCCGCCTTCAACAAAGCCATTGAATTCTCTGGCATAAACTTAGCCCGATACAAAGCCATAACACAACTCGCAATAGTTGTATATTGAAACGGGTCAATACCGAATTCTAGAAACTGCTTTCTAAAATCCATACATCCCCTTCTCAATATGTCAACATCGCTATGACAGTATTCCGCAATTTCCTATCAAATGTGTTGTTTCTTTGGCTTTCATACCATTCTAAGAATTCCGCTCTTTTCTTATCTTTCATCGTGTCGTAGCCGTAGTGCTTCTTATGAGGCATAACACCAACATAATTTTTATTCTTGTCCGTATTGAAGAAGTGAGGGAAGAAGCCTTTTTTAAGTTCGTTCAATCCGAATGTCTTAGGAAAGTCTGACAACGGCATCGTGAGGAAACTCAAACTATCAATGAAGCGGTATTTCTTCAAAGTCATCATCATTATCTTACCACCCTGATATATGACGAATGGAGCCTGTCCGTTATCTACCAACCATTTAAGAATAAACTGACAATCATATCCGCGACTGTTATGAGCAATGAATGTAAGCCGTTGTGCTTAGGTTCAAAAGCCCACTTACAGAAATCACGAATGGTCTTATGTATGACGGGTGGTTCCTTAGCATCGTAATACTGACTTTCCGAATGATTAACAATGTGCTCCCCAGTATCCTGTGTCGCTTCAAAGTCAAAGAATATGTATTTCTCTGAAAAAGGTAATATGTCTTTCTTCACGATTTCACATTGGTGTTCAAGTGGTTTCAGTTCCTTACAATTACGGCATTTCGCATAACCGCATTTGTGTTCGTCTTTCTTCCTGTAATTAAGTCCGCACGAAAGACATTTCGCTTTGATATCGCAGTTCGTCTTCTTGTGGTTATTGAAACAGATCGTATTTGGAAACTTTCTATTACACGAATAGCAATCAGTCCAATTGCTTTTATCGTTAATACCCTTATAGTCTTTGGTTTCGCAGATATTACATTTAGATTCGCAGGCGTGCCTTTCCATATAACCCCTTAAACATAACTCACAGAAATTCTTTTTACTTACCATAGACTTCATATTGGTTATGGCATCGTAGTGGTTCTCTGTCTTAAGTATGTAAAGGTTCGTAAGTCGCTCGCCCTTTTCATTAAGCAGGTCCGTCTTATAAACAATCTTGTCAGGAAATTCAACGATAACCAGATTGTATTTAATGTAGCTAGCAAAAGTTTTAATTTCAGGAATACCGCACACATCCTGAATGACTTTCGCATCTTCGTGCAACTTAATTGCCATCTCCTCCTGTATCTTTCGGCCCATCCTTATTACTTTGAATTTTTCGTGTTTTTCTTTTTTTGCTTTTACTACAACAATTGCTCTTGCTAAGCATATGTTGTCTGTATTATTAATTTGGATTACCCTTTTCTTTTTATATACATCCAACTTGTTAATTACCTGAAGCCTAGTCCCTCCCGTCGGCATTTCAACAGATTTCAAAACGAACCTAAACTTATCCATATTAGATCCCTTTTCATCTGTATAAAGGCTTTCATTGCTTTGAAATAATGCTGACAATCTTTCCAAAACATCTCTGACAGAAATCTGATTAATAGTCTTCAAACCCGTAGATACAGCTCCATAGTAATCTACAAACTTGATACTCACACTAACCATACTATTTTGCATCTGTCTTTTGATAAAGTCGTTCAGTATTATCTCAATAAACTGTAGAATATCATTCATGCTGAAAGAAGTGAAGTTTCCAGTAAGTTTAACCCAATACTGGCTTTCATTAACACCCAGCACGTGCTTCTTTCTATCAACGTGTTTGATTTCGTAGTTCGCATACTGCATCAGGTCTTTCACCTTTTCTTTTCTTTCTCTCACTTTCGCTTCAAACTGCGGTTGTTCATCTACCTGTAAGGGTGGTGCTTCTGGCATAGCGTGAAAGTAAACAGCACCTCTTACTCGGTTCAAGTAATTCTGGGCCGTTGTTGTATCCACCTTATACTTTCTTTTATACCCCTCAGGTATTATGTAAAGCACATCTTGACCCCTGACCCTTTTGATTTCATAATTAATTTTTTGTTCCCTAAATTTGTCCAACCTATACTGTATACCATTGTAAGTGTGTGTCTCCATTTTATATATTGGTTAATAATTTTTTTTTGGAAATTAAATAATTATCTCAATTGTCTGCCCCCCGCCGTGGTCCGCCGTGTGCTCCCCGTGTCTATATATACGGGGGACCCTATGTTTAGATGGAAATTAGGGCGGGGCGGGCGGTGCTGGCGGGGCGGGTGGAGCTGGCGGGCCGAAAAAAAAATATTGTTATCATTATATTGAAATGAGTCCGCAATGACAGTTATGGTCGCGGTAATGACAGAAATTACACCAGTCATCGCTGTCTCGTCTTTATTAATATTTTGTATCATTCTTTCCCATTCTTCTTTTTTCTTCTTTTCTTCTTCTTGTTTTTCAAGAAATCTTTTATGTTTTTTTGAGCTGAAATGAATTCGCTTTCGGTGTTCAGCTATATCAACTTCAGAACCACAATCACATTTGTATCGTCGTTTGTTTTCTGTCATCGTGTGTCTCTTGTTTGTTCCCCTGTGCATCCTTATATATTACCCCTTCGTTTTGTTTAGAAGAAATTTTTTCTGTATCGACCACATCGATAGATGTATGCGTGCTTGATTTCATATGTCTTGCTTTGCTACTCCTATTTATTTCAACTCCGCATTCACACTTAAATGTTTTCTTCTTCCAATTCCTTTTCTTTTCTTTTTTGATTTCTTTTGTTTCCTTATCATAATTAACTTTCCATTCATCATACTCTGGTTTTACTTTTTCTTCGTGGTATTTCTTTGCTTCTTCCATTGCTTGTTCTTGTGTTCTTCGTTTTCCAATACTAAAACTCTTAAACATCGTTTTACCTCCTTCTCTCCATTGAACTTTTACCATCGGCCTCTTTTCATTATTCTTTATCATAATACATCCTTTTGAAATGGTAAACCTACGACTTGTCGCAGTTTTTTGTGTGTCTTCGTTTGTCATCCTGTATGTGTCTATATTTTTATGACTTTAATTTAAAATACGAACTTACCTTTCGTTGCCATTTTGTCCCGGCGGGCCGGCCGTATGTGTCTCTGTGTGGCGGGTGGTATGTATTGAAAAAGTGTGCCGAAGTGGCGCCCTATACTACTTCCCAGAACGTCTTCAAGTACTTAGTATTGTAAATGAGTCACTTAAGGTACACGCCCACACCGTGACCCCTTGAGCGAAGGTGCCTTGTCTGCGATCCGTTGCCATGCCATAGGAAACTTCACGCACCAAGCCTCACAACTGTGACCCAATGGACAATGCAAGGCCTCGGACCGCAACTTTCAACAGACCTTCTCGTAGTGTATAGGCAACTTGACTTGACAGGGGCGTCCCCGGGGGCCTCTTACCGGTCGTAGACTCAGTCACAGAAAGAAGAACTGATTTAACAACAATGCGAACACTTGAATTCCCGCCAGTTCAACTACAGAAGTCAAAAAGATGAATTAATACAGTCAAGAAATTGACTTACGAAACGTACTGATATGGATAAAAAATTCTCCTGTAATGGCACTTGTAAAAAGCTAGTGCCACTAGTACCAGAACAAGTATTAAAAAGGTCTGCATCATGTTAACGGCGACTAGTAATAATAACAGCATACGGTAACAACTATTATACTACGAATGCATAATCGATGATTAGGTATAAACCGGTCACACACGGAACCCTACCTTTCACTTGCGGTTTGCCGGGCAGTGCTAAGCAACGCTACGGCGATTACATGCTAAGGCATGGTCCTGAGCGCCTGCTGAGTCCTCAACCGGGATTAGTGGAGCCCGGGGAAGTGGAGGCAGGGGCTGAGGGGGACATGGAAGGACATATGATGGCTCATGGGGGCGGCTTGTCTACGACTGGGTCGCCTGGGGCTTTAAAAGCCAGGTTGCTCACAGCCATTTTAATCCGAATGCATAAACGCAGAACTGAACTGCAAGAGAGCTAACTAATCTAAGTGCGTGACTAAACAGTAACTGATACTCAATGATATGGTCCGGTGCACAATGGTCAAAACGTAACGTGCACAATTGACTTGAATTATCCATTACTGTTACTGCAAATTATGACTTAGTAAAATATTACTGCGCATAGAAGTTAATCATAATTACGACTTAAATAGTAACTTAAAGTATAATGTCCAACGCTCCCCCTTAATTCAATGTCAATGGTGCTGTTGGATAAATTCACAACAATATCATTCGTATTAGTCAGACTGAGTGAGCTGTACGTCCTGTAAATACTACCACAACGCGATGCAAAACGTAGAAAGTCGTAAATCGTAGTGACCATATGAATCACCAATTCCTTGCTGGAAAGCATCTCGATCAAGTAGATCGATTAAACTGATGTAAAAGGCTCGTACGATTACGACGTAGCATGAACTTACAAATGAGAGTAATAATTACGACTACCCAAATAATAGCAATCCTGTAAGGCTGCTCCTTCGCGTGTATATTACGATTAAAACTGATTACTATGATCAACCCACAATTAACGTCGATAATTGTAGAATGCCCATTCGCGATCGACAATCGAGCTGAATGTCTCGTCCTCCTTTTCCCTTCCGCTCTTGTCGCGTTGACCGATGGTGACTTGAGGTCACGCACTTCAACTACGCTCGAATTCAAATCGACGGAATCAATCGTGTCCTCCCAAACGGACACCTATTTCGAGACATCGCCTGCAAAGGAAAGACTCACACTCACACAAAAGAACATCATGAGTGAACTCAGCGGAAATTTGCGGATTTTCCGTAAATAAAATTTATGTTTTAAGTGTGATCATGAACTTACTAACCAAGTACTCAAACTGGTCTTTAGGTACATGTTTAGTTAACACATCCTCTATCTGCTTCTTAGTTCCTATCTTTACGAACCTTACTTCTTTATCGCGTTGTGCATGATGCATGAAATGTAGTTCAAGTGGAAGATGTTTAGTGCGTGATCCTGACATCCCTCTCTCTGCTGCTAAAATATTTTGTGCGTTGTCCTCAAATAATTCTAACGGGCTTTTCTGTGCTACTCCTAGTTCTTCCGCTATATGTCTTACTGCTAACCCTTCACTGATACATTCTACTGCTGCGAAGATTTTCGCACGCCGCATCATTCGAGCTCAACGCAATCCGTGATTGTCGCTTCGATAATCATGCAACCGGGTCTCCTCCCCATATAACTATATACCCTGTACGAGACTTTCCTGTCTTTTTGCATACTTTATGCGCCGCATCAGGCCATAGAGTAATTCCGGGATATGTTCTAGCCTTTTGCGATGATTTCGGCCCGTGAAATGCAATACCGCGAAATAAATTCACTAAGTACCGAAAAATTCGTCCCAACATTGCATAAGTCACTCCGACGTGACAACAGTCTGCATAACACTAGCTGCGTTTAAAGCTTGGTCTGCATCTGGTCTAGTCATCTTAGTCAAAAATAGTAACTTTCCAAGTAAGCTAGGAATGGAATGCTTCCTAAGTGCACTAGATTCAGACACAGGCTCTGGCTCCTGTTCAGCGCTAGGCGTGCTTAGCGGGCGTGCGTCTGCATATCCTACGTCTTTCAAGATCTGTTTCTGGTATCTCGTCTGATGTAACAAAATGCGACTTCCTTCTTGTTCTATTTCTATACCCTTAAACTCTTTGGCTACTCCTAATTGTTTTAGGGGATAGAACTTTTCTAGTTGGCTCGCAAACCTATCATACGCGCGTTCGTTAGGCGCCGAGAAAATAAGATCATCTACATGAAATATGCCCATGATTGCATCTCTTATGGGCTTGTCTTTCTCAACGAACATGCATAGATCGGCATCTAGCAGTTGAAATCCTAGCTCCTCTAACTTTGGGGCCAAGATCTCATACCAACGTCTGCCTGCTTGTGGGGCACCATACAGAGCTCCATCTATCCTTAATATGATGCCTTCATGACCTTCCCTGTCTAAACCATCTGGGGCGTATGCGTACACAGGATCGTTCATTCTAGCATTCAAGTAAGCATTTTTGAAGTCTATACCGTATAGCTTGTGACCATGCCAAGCGGCTATCTTAGCTAAGAAAAGTAGTGATTGGTGAGCTACACAAGGTACAAATAGCTGATCTGGGTTATAGCTGAACTCCAGGTTCTAGCATATCTCCTCTCAAAGCTAATCGTGACTTGATAAACTTTCGTCCTTTATCATCAAGCTTGACTTTATGTACCCATGTCAATCTTACTACCTTGACACTCCCTTCTCTTCCTTGGGGCTTACCCAGGTACAGGTGTTAGACCTAAGAGCCTCTATCTCTTTATTCATGCCTTCTTTCAACTCCTTTGCTGTTAGCCCTTCGTCGACTATCGCTTTTGGCACACGCAGTGTGAGGTAGAGTAAAACTTCACTACTATCCTCTCCTTGTATGCTTTCCTCGGACGACTCGGCGTGTTCTAGTTCACCGGGTGGATGGATTGGGTCTACTTTATATTTCTTGATTTCACTGTCTAACATCTTTTCAAGTAGACCGTCATCAAATGCTACATCTATCACCTTTCTCGCAAGGTTTCAAAACTTTACCGGTTCGTTTAGCTTCTTGCCAACTGTCTCCATATTCTTCCTTTGCCCATAGTTCACCAAAAGCAACAGCTGGTACAACTACCTTGACATATTCTAATGAGGCATCTTCCTTGACTACCTTCTTAGTTGTGACTGGTTGTGTGACCGGCGTTGCTATCGTCCGTTCCCTTCTTTCTCGTTTCCCTCTCACTATGTTAGCTGTCGTGATTTTGTCACTTTGCTCCCAAGTGAGGCCCTTGTTTGGCGCTTCTCCTTCCCTATATCTCCAGCTCGGGTGACTAGCTGAAGGGTCCTGCGCACTAAGCGATTCGATGGGTGTTACCCCGTCGTCCTGATCAACAACTTGGCTTTCGTCTGAGTCAATGGGAAGACTGGAATCGGACCAGTATCGTCCTCAACTCCATGTTTTTCCTCATGCTCTTTTTGACTCCCCCTGGACTTCACGTTCCGGTTCTGTCTCCGTCTGCTCAAGCTACTCTGCATTGCTACTCTCCCCCTCAGATTCGCGGACTCCTCTGGGTGGGTGTGCATCCTTTCCAACTACATGGGGGTTAAATCGCACGTTACGTACGTTCGATATGACCTTTCGGCCATCCCAAACTCTGTAAAGCTCTTTGAACACATAGTATCCCAAGAGCATTACATGTTTTCCCCTATAGTTTCCTTTGCCAACTTGCTTACCGACATACATTACTCCCATACATCCTATTGGTTTCAGTTGCCGAATGGCCGGTTTGTAACCCAAACACTAGTACTGCTCAAAGGGTGAAATCCCTTGACGTGGTCCGGTTGTAGCTGGCAATATGTTGTGTAGTGGTAGCGGTGTGTTCCATCTCTGCCTAAAACTTAAGTGGAAGGTTAGCTTCGTATCGCATAGCCCTAGCTGGCCCTGCAGTTATGTCGTTAACTTTTTCAGCTATCGAATTACCGTCCTTATCTCCCGGTGCTGAAACTTTCCAAATAAATTGTAGTGGTTTCCACCATTCGATTACTTCCACGGGGGCAACGAATTCGTTGTCACACGTGACAAGTTTGAGTCTTTCCTACCGGTCTGTCGTTCAAACCACACTACTGCTTGCTTAAGACACTCTACGAACTCGTTCTTGTGCCTCAAGTAAAAGTCTAAGATATAACCTGAAAAATCGTCTGTACGCAAAACTTGTAGTACTTGCCGTTGATGGACATTACTGCCCACGGTCTGACTGTATCTACGTGCAAAATCTCACTCGCATAACTAGCTCTCGTAATCCTATTCTTCTTAAATCTGGGCAACTCTTTAGCCTTACCCATCATGCAAGCTTCACAATATCTAACTAAATGCTCATTGCCGACAACTTTGCGGCCCAATGCCTTGCCTAATGCATAGGTCTTCTTTATAGCCTTATGCCCGCTGCACTAATGCATGACGTAGATGTCTACAGGCTTCTTGTCTGCACTCTCCTCAGGGTACATACAATATAACACACATCCCTTACTCTCTCTATTCTCACAAACTTTTGCTTCTGCTTTCTTCCTCTCTTACCTTGGGGGCTCCCTCCCCATTTACCCCGCCTTCACCTTCTTTACTTTGATCTTGGGCTCAAATCTTTTGTTTATGTCTAGAGGTTCGTCATATTCCGTGTCCCACCGGTACAGCATTCCCGACGTCATTCTCCCCCTTGTCAATATTTTTTCTTGACAATGTCGACTTTACCAAACGGATCTTGAGCATTTCGGCTTCTGAGATATGCGATGACTTTGTAGTTAGAGAAAGCAGTAGTTATTAAGCTGAAATAGTTTACATCGCTGCAAATATTTCTGCTCCCTTTTGTATGCTCTCTTAGTCACACTGTGTATGCTTTTCGCTGCTCTCGTTTGTGACCGTCTCGCTCGTCTCTTCGCTTTTTCCTACCATGCTACCTTCTGCTCATTACTCCACTTCGCCCACTCTTTCGGCTTCTCTAGTGTTTTTTTCTTTGGTTCTTGTCGTCTTGTGCGTGATGATGTTGATGAGGTTCCGTTTCCTTTGTCTTCTTCCTCACTTTCGTCACTCACATCTGGCGAATCTTCTTCAATCTGTTCTTTTGGTTCTTCAGCCTCCTCTGCTGCTCTCATGGGGACTCTAAATCCCATCCGCACTTTTTCTTTGCAGCAACCTCATCAAGAAATGCATCTTTCACCATATACCAGAGAATTATATTAATACCGTAAGCATCATCATTCCTCTAACTGGTAGTAAAATCCTTGAAGATGTTCAGTGACAGCGTCATAGACGGGTGCGTGAGATAAAAACTGTTTCCAGTTTGTATATTGCTGTCACGGATGAACTATTTTCCCAACGGCTCATGACCGATGATTAGATATAAACCGGTCACACACTGACCTTACCCTATCTTTCACTTGCGGTTTGCCGGGAGACTTCGTTAAAAGCCAGGTTGCTCACAGCCACTTTAACTTCTCGGGCCGAAGGCATAAACGCAGAACTGAATTGCAAGAGAGCTAACTAATCTAAACTTATGATGGGTGACTAACAGTAACTGATACTCAATGGTATGGTCCGGCCAGGTCCGGTGCACAATGGTAAAAACGTAACGTGCACAATTGATTTGAATTATACATTACGGTTACTCCTGCCTAATTATGACTTAGTATTGCTGTTGACATTCAAGACAACAACAAAAATTAGTTTTTCATTTTTGTGTCAGATTTTCATTTTTGTGACAGTTTTTCATTTTTGTGACAAAAATTCAAATTTTCAAATTTAACGGTAACATTTCGCGAAAATTTACGATATTTTGCGGACGAATATAGCAGTTAATTTGAAAAATTCAAATTTTCACCCAAAATCAAAATTCCAACCAAAACTGAAATTCCAACCAAAACAGAAAAATCAATTTTTTTTGTTGTCTTGAATGTCAACAGCAATACTTGAAAATATTACTGCGCGTAGAAGTTAATCATAATTACGACTTAGTAACTTGAAGTATACTGTCTAACCATAATTAAAGTAATAGTGGACATAACTGAGGAGGAAGGGTCTAATTACAAATATCCAATGATAGCCTCACCGGGCCTTGGGAGAAGTTGTGCATGGTTGTCACCTGACATTTTAGATTCCCTTCAAAGTCAACTGTAGCTTGACTCGGATATTAATAGGTCTTTAGTGGTTAACAGGCTTTATTTCAAGTTGAGTATTAAGTAAAAGCCTCCGACGATGATTTTTCCTCTTGATTCTCCGCAGTAATACCAAAATCAAATGCTGCCCTACTGAAATCCATTTATATGATTTTTTTTTCAACACAAACACTTTTAATGATACAATACTTGCCACTTGTAGGAATCATACTGTACGTGGGAAGCGTAAGAGTAATATGGTCAATCATATATCTTAAATATCATACATAATGGAAAAGTTTAATAATACAGGTAAATATTATTAACAACTTAGTATATTAATAAAAATGATATTAAATACTGTGACATAATATGGTAAGTAATTTCTGATATGAGCGTTTAAGCAGAGAATCGCGGTCAAGGTTATGGGGAGGCATCGGGTGACTCGAAAGGATTGTTGTCGGCAAGGTCGTGAACGGCCCCGTGTACGATTTTGATGAACTTCCCTGGAAGCTCATCATCTGCCGAGTCCACTATCTTGAGGCCGCGGCGAGTTTCTCTAACTTCGTCATCCGAGCTGCTGGGAGTTAGCGGGTTGGATCGCGCGCGCGAAGACGGGACCGGCCGGGGCACGCCTGCGTTGCCGACCGGGTCGTGGATGGTGCGCAGGTGCTTGGGCTTCCTGACCTCGCTGGACTCCTCATCGCCACCGATCAGCAGGCCTGGCGACACAGCGCCGGGCTTGTCCACCACTAGGCTCAGTCCTAGCTTCCGCGCAGTGCCGGAGCCGCCGCTGCCACCTGCCCCGCCGCCCAGATGCAGCGGCGTTTGCTTCCGGACGTGGTCAGGCGGTGTAGGGGGAACAAGGTTGATGGTGGTCGGCACGGCTAGTGTTTCGTCCACCGAGGTGTCTCCCGACATTGCGCGAGAAAAGAACTGCGACGCAGTGGTTGAGTCTGAGGATTCGGCCGGAAAATGCGGCGAGCGCGGGGAGCGGGGAGGGGACACAGTGTCCGAGCCAGGCCCGAACAGGCCAATAGGCCGCCGCGGGCTGCCAGTGAGGCGCTCCTTCCAGTGGAAAGAACGGCCGGAGGAGATGTGGGGGGAGGGCGAGAAGCGGATGTTGCGGTGCTGCGCGTGGGGGGATTGATGGGGCGATTGGTGGCGAGAGGGGTTGCGCGAGGAGGGAAGGATCGCGCCGGGCTCGGGCTGGTTCAACAGGTCGGGCAGCTAGCCAGAAACAACAAACACTGCGTGTGTTGTGTGTGTGCGTGCGTGTGTGTGTGTGTGTGTGTGTGTGTGTGCCCTTCTCAACAACAATATCCCAGCACATGACAGACTGCATCGCAGGCAGGAGAGAGAGAGAGAGAGAGATAGATAGATAGATAGATAGATAGGAGGTAGGTAGGTAGGTAGGTAGGTAGGTAGGCAGGCAGGCAGGAAGGTAGGTAGGTAGGTAGGTAGGTAGGTGGGTAGGTAGGTAAATAGATAAATAGATAGATAGATAGATAGATAGGTAGAAAAGAGAGAGAGAGATAGAGAGATAGATAGATAGATAGATAGATAGAGAGATAGATAGATAGATAGATAGAGAGATAGATAGATAGATAGATAGGTAGAGAGAGAGAGGGGGGGGGGGGGGGGAAGGGAGAGAGAGAGAGAGAGAGAGAGAAAGAGAGAGAGAGAGAGAGAGAGAGAGAGAGAAGCTAGACCGAGTTCTGTCGTTCCTCGGCGGAGATGGAGGCAGAGGGCAGGAAGCCGCGCAGGCGCGCCTTAGGCTTGCTCTTGGGTTTTTCTGGAGTAGTGGAGTCTGAAGGATTGACTGCAATACGCAGGTTAAAAGGCCTCATGCCGCGTCGGAAGCCGACAAAGCCGCCTTGAGATCTGCCTCCCCGAGGAGATTTCTGTCCGTTGGATGAGTCTGTGCCACTCCAGCCCGCACTGAGATGCTGTGGATTGATCGGTTGTCCACCGGACGACGTGCCGACACCAGCATCTTGTGGCGGCGACACGCTGTAGACGACTTTTTGCACCATCTCCACTCCGCCCTTGAACGCATCCTCCACCATGCCTGCCATGAGGTTCAATGGCTTCACCTCGCTATTCCCCGGAGTGCTCTCTCGTGACTGGACGTTCTGGTCGCCTTTCAGAAGGTCTCTTAGCAGTTCGCTGGTGGTGGATCTGGGGACCCCATCGGGTGTGCGTCGTCTGGACAGCGCAGGGGCAGGGCTGCCTCCTGTGCCGGCGGCCATGCGGTTGGCATTGTTAGGAAACCGCACCCGCTGCTGCTGCTCCAACTCGGCCCGATCCTGCGCGATGACTGAGGTGATGTCCGGGATGCTTTCGTTGTCACTGTCTGTGCCATGCTCTTCCGTCTGCAGAGAGAGAGAGAGAGAGAGAGAGAGAGAGAGAGAGAGAGAGAGAGAACGAGAGAGAGAGAGAGAGTGCGAGAGCGAAAGAGAGAGAGAGAGAGATAGAGGTAGATAGATAGATAGATAGATAGATAGATAGATAGATAGAGATAGATAGATAGATAGATAGATAGATATAGACAGATAGACAGATAGAAAGACAGATAGATAGATAGATAGATAGATAGATAGATAAATAGACAGCTTGGTACATACTTGTAGGAAGTCGTCGTCGTCGTAGTCCAGGCTAATCACTTTGGAGTTAGAGTTGGCGTCGATAGATACAGAAAGCTCCCTGCTGGGGCTGACTGCGAGATTTGTCTGCGCCGCCACGCCACGGGGCGCAAGGCTGCCGCGGCGGCTGCCTGCTCGGCTGCTGGCTCGACTGCCCACGATACTTCCGGGCCGGCTGAGCACGGGCTGGCTGAGCACGGGCTTGGGCGTGCCTGCCTTCTCCCTCTTGCGGGGCGATTGCGCGACTTTCACGGTTGGAATACCGCCGCGTAACACCGTTTTGCTGGTCGAAACCATGATGCGGCGTAGAGCATCCGAGGCCATGGTCGGCTCCAGACCCAGGTTCTCACTGAGCCGTTTGGCGATCCAGTCGACTTGTGTCAGCTTATAGTGATCCACCACCTTCTTGATGATTTCGTCGTCTTCCGAGTGCGAAATCAAAGATTGTAACTTATTGCGCCATTCCTGCAGTGCGCGGTAGGTGCAGTTGTAAGGCACGTTGCTGCAGACGTAGCCCGTGCCCAGACTCGGGAGGAAGCTGGTGAGTGGGCTGTTGGGGGAGGACGGGGAGGAACAGGACGAGGACTCGCCGCCGGCTGTCAGTAAGTAAGTAAGCAAGTAAGCAAGTAAGAAAGTAAGTAAGTAAGTAGGTAAGTAGGTAAGTAAGTAGGTAAGTAAGTAAGTAAGTAAGTAAGTAAGTAAGCAAGTAAAATAAGTAAAGCAAGCCAAGCCCAGCCAAGCCCAGCCCAGCCCAGCCCAGCCAAGCCAAGCCAAACCAAGCCAAGCCAAGCCAAGCAAAGCAAAGCAAGCAAGCAAGCAAGCAAGCAAAGTCAGTAAGTAAGTAAGTAAGTAAGTAAGTAAGTAAGTAAGTAAGTACGTAAGTAAATAAGTAAGTAGTAAGTAATTAAGTAAGTAAGTAAGTAAGGTAGGTCAGTCAGTAAAGTAAGTAAGTAAGTACGTAAGTGAGTAAGTAAGTAAGTAAGTGAGTGAGTAAGCAAGTAAGTAAGTAAGTAGTAAGTGAGTAAGTAAGTAGTAAGTGAGTAAGTAAGTAAATCAGTAAGTAAGTAAGTAAGTAAGTAAGTAAGTGTGTACGTACCGACGTGCGGGGGGATGGTGAGGCTGTGTCCCATACGCGCGCTGGGAGAGTTCGAGATGGGGGAGAAGGCGGGAGGGAAGGACCAGGAGGAAGAGGAGAAGGAAGAAGAGGAGGAAGAGGAGGAAGAGGGAGTCCTAGGCAAGCGATTGGTGGGGGAGGCGCGAAGTTGCTTGCCTCCACGGTCTTTACGCGGCTCTAAGCAGTAGTCTAGGACTATGTCAATGATGCTGGTCCGCGCGGCCCGGCAGCAGAGCTCGCAGGCCACCCCGGGCCGGCCAGTCCAAGTGAGCTCGCCGCCCGGACTAGGCCGCTCCTCCAGCGACTGCAACACGACGTCCAGCTCGGTCCACATGATGGCTGGCCACAGGTAAGGGTGTTTCAGGAGCCGCGAGGTTGAGGCTCGGTCCTTCGGGTCGGTGCGGAGACAAGACTCGACCAAATCACACAGGTCCGGGTCTAGACCCTTTTCTGCAGGCAGCACGGGGCCGCGCGGCTTGCGTGCGCCGCCCAGCTCCTCTTCGTCTGCTCCGCCCTCGTGCGGCGCGCTGAACGGCTCGTCCTTAGCCGGGCCGGAAGGCGAGGGAGTGATGTGGCCTGGCTTGCCTGCGCCTTCGCTCTCTTCTGGAGAGCTCTGCTCCTCCACCTCACCTTCCTTGCCCTTGTCCTTGCGACCAGGACTATCCTGGCCGCCCTGCTGCTCGCTGCTCTGTGCGCCGCTGCTCAGGTCCTTCTGCAGCTGCTTGTTTCGCTTGAGACGCGCGGCGCCCGTGCGCGCCTCCTCTGCCTGCACATACAGCGCGTCGGGCTGCAGCACCGCGTCCAGGATGGTCCAGTAGTCTGACTGCATCTCCAGCCCGAATGGCAGCTTGCCCGTGGCGAGGTAGACCAGACTGCAGCCCAGCGCCCACACGTCTCTGGGGAAGGAGTGCGGCTGCTCCTGGATCACCTCTGGAGCGAGGAACAGTCGTGTGCCCGACGGCTTCGTCAGCACCCGGTCGCGCGCCACCGACTCGGTCAGACCCAGGTCAGTCACCTAGGAGAGAGATAGAGAGATAGATAGATAAATAGAGAGCGAGCGAGAGAGAGAGAGAGAGAGAGAGAGAGAGAGAGAGAGAGAGAGAGAACGAGAGAGAGATTTTGAGGGAGGGGGTACACTCGCCGGGGTGTTCGCTTGGGATTGAGAGAGAAAGGAAGGAGAGAGAGAGAGAGAGAGAGAGAGAGAGAGAACACGCACACACACAAAAGACACAGACACAGACACCTTGAGCTCTGCGCGGTGATTGAGCAGGACGTTGTCTGGCTTGATGTCGCAGTGCACTAGGCGGCACCTGTGCATGTCGTGTATGCCGCGGATCATCTGCAGCGCGATGTGGCGCAGTCCAGGCTCAGGCACAGGCCCGTTCTTGGCCACCCACTCGTCCATGGAGCCGCAGTCCATGAACTCGGACGCCACCACGATCTTGCTTTGCTCCACGTCGAAGAAGGCGCCCACGAAGGTCACGACGTGCTGGGAACGCAGCTTGAAATAGGCGCGGATCTCCTTGATCATCTGGTGCCGCACGTTGCGGTCGAAGGCGGACAGGTACTTGAGCGCCAGCACAGACATGGAGGGGAAGTGCAGGCCCTTCTTCACCACACCTGACGCGCCCTGGCCGATCGTGCCCATCACCGCCACGTCGTCCTGTACAACACACCATACAACATAAAATAACAACAACAATAACAATAACACCAACAACAACAACAACAACAACAATAATAATAATAATAATAATAATAGTGCTTCTCTGTCAATGGCTGATGCAAATCTGCACATGCGCCTCCATCGTCTCACCCGTGAGGGGAGTACGAAGAATTGACGATAGGCTCTAATGACACCCCCGCAAGGGCAGTTCCAACACTTCCAGACGGACCGGTATGTTCAATGAAAATACTGGTGGCACCGACGGGAATCGAACTGGCGACAGGGCCCAGATGGTAGAACTTGACCACTGGGCTATCACGGTGTCCATAAAATAATAATAATAGTAATAGTAATACCAATGCAATAACAATACTTGATCTCCATCAGAGTAAGAATAAAAATAAAAACATAATACGATACAATACAATACAATGCAATACAATGCAACACAATACAATATACAATAAAATACAATATACAATACAATACAATACAATACAACACAATTCAACACAATACAGTACAGTACAACCTGTTGCAGCTTGATTTCCATCAGTGTCTGTTTCGGCTCCTGCTTCTGCTTCCTCCTCCTCTCTTCTTCTTCCTTGCGCTTGTTCGCCGCTCGCAGCGCAGCCTTCTCTTGGTCCTCGGCTAAGGCCGGGAGCCCCGTGTTCCCGTCCCCTGGGAAGCCGTACTCCGCCGTCGGGTCCGGGGTGGGTGTGCCGCGCTCTGTCTGCATCTGCACCTCGTCCGTCTTTAGGCGAGGGGCCTTAGGGCTTAGCTCGGCTAGGCTGAACGGGAACTGCCCGCTCGGCTGCCTGCCGTTTCTCTTTGCTTTGGGCGTGGGGGTGTCTTGCGGGAAGACGCTGGGGTCGCGGTCCAGGGGAGTGTTCATAGGAGGGGTGAAGATGCGTCCAGCTTGTTGCATCTGGTTGATGATGGTGCGAGGTAGTGAGGTCTTTTCCCTGATGACGGAGCTCGCAGAAGGTTCCCTGCCGTAGATAGACCGAGAGATAGATAGGGAGGTAGATAGGTAGATAGACTGAGAGAGAGAGAGAGAGATAGATAGATAGATAGATAGATAGATAGATAGATATGTTTGGTCTATCAGCGCTGCATATCCGAGGACATAGACATCCATAGATAGATAGATAGATAGATAGATAGATAGATAGATAGATAGATAGATGTGTTTGGTCAATCAGCTCTGCATATCCGAAGACATAGGCATCCATTCCACCCAGCCACCCGAAAGTGATTGGGTAGCGGGCTGAAGTTGGACACTTAGTCCGATATATACAGAGAT
>WBZZ01006573.1:335000-337500 GCA_019918135.1 Paulinella micropora | reverse complement strand
TGTGTGAGAGAGAGAGAGAGAGAGAGTTATCTCAGATGGTAGAGCGTGTGCGTTCTAGGTGCTCGCCACACACTTCCTCAACACTATACAATACAATGGCAATACAATACAAGACGATACAATAAAATACAATACAATACAACGCAATACATATAATACAATGCAATACAATACAATACAATACAATAATACAATACAATACAATACTATACAATACTATACAATACAACACAACACAATACAACACAATACAACACAACACAATACGATACAATACAATACAATACAATACAATACGGCAAGATCCCCGACTGCCATGCCTGTGCTGTATCTGTGCTATCTGTGCTGTGGCGTGTGTGTGTTGTGTGTTGTGTGTTGTGTGTGTATTGTGTGTGTGTGTTGTGTGTGTGTTGTGTGTGTGTTGCGTGTGAGGTCGTTGAGCGTGCGTTCTGGGTGCTGGCCACGCAGTTCCTCAACACACTACTGCAAAACTGCTCCGTAATCTATCTATCTATCTATCTATCTATCTATCTATCTATCTATCTATCTATCGATTTATCTATCTATCTATCTTTGTATTTATCTCTCACACCCTGTCACCCCTCCAAAACACTTTGACATACTTTACATAAAGACACACACACTCAATCTCTCTCTCTCTCTCTCTCAACCACCACCCCACCCCCCCCTTTCCTTCTCCCGCCCCCCCCCCCCCCCCCCCCCCCCTCTCTCTCTCTCTCGCAAAGTTTATTGAGAACAATTAGGTCAACGTTGGGTATGTGTATGTATGTATGTATGTATGTATGTATGTATGTTGGGCGTGCAGGTGGTGAAACGTGTGCACCCCCCCCCCCCCCTCCTCTCTCTCTCTCTCTCTCTGTCCCGTAACAGGACTGTTGGGTGGGTGTGCAGGTTGTGAAGCAAGTACAAGGCCGCGACATCGGCGCCGACGCGCTGGGCATGTACATCCGTAACCACATAGACATACACACATACATGCATACATACATACATACATACATACATACATACATACATACATCATACATACATACATACATACATGCATGCATACATACATACATACATACATACATGTATATGTATGCATATGTTCATAATATGATCATCAGCATGTCCATGTACATGACGTGCATGCCTACCTACCTGAGCTGCATATAGTCGCATACAACTGTGCGTGTAATGTCATGTCAGTTCATATCATGTCATGTCATGTCATTTCATATCATATATCATAGCGTATTATTTCATATCATATCATATCATATCATAGCGTATTATTATCATATCATATCATATCATATCATATCATATCATATCATATCATATATGATATATCATATATCATATATCATATATCATATATCATATATCATATATCATATATCATATATCATATATCATATGTCATATGTCATATGTCATATGTCATATGTCGTAGTAGTAGTAGTAGTAGTAGTAGTAGTAGTAGTAGTAGTAGTAGTAGTAGTGGTAGTAGTAGTCATATGTCATATGTCATATGTCATATATCATATGTCATATATCATATATCATATATCATATATCATATATCATATATCACATATCACATCACATCACATCACATCACATAATATCATTATCATTATCATTATCATTATCATTATCATAATCATAATCATAATCATAATCATAATCATATCATATCATATCACATGTGAGGGCCGCGGCCGCATCCCATGTCATGTCATGTCATGTCAAGTCGAGTGATATCACATCATATCGCATCCCATGCCGTGTCATGTCATGTCAAGTGGAGTGATATTATCGCATATCTCATCTCCTATCACATGATGTGTCTGGCCAGGCACATACGCTCAGTACTTCCGCTCCGGACGCATGCCCAAAACACTCACACTGGTCCTTACACATACATACACACACACATACATACACACGCATACATACATAACATTACATACATACATACATACATACATACATGCATACATGCATACATGCATGTATACATGTACATGTACATATACATATATATATACATATACATATACATATACATATACATATACATATACATATACATATACATATACATATGCATATGCATATAAATATACATATACATATACATATACATATACATATACATATAGATATACATATACATATACATATACATATACGTAATACATATACATATACATATACATATACATATACATATACATATACATACATACATACATACATACATACATACACCCTACATACATACATACATACATAAGGGGTGTCCCAAAAAGAAGGGTCGGTTTTCGATTTTCTTTCTCTCTGGACGAAGGGATGTCCCGGAACGTACCTGAGTTAGAATGTCCTAGTATGCTCCAAAGACGTTCCACAGCATGCATGCATCTCCGAGCCTCAAGCTCTTGTTCCATGATAAATCCGAGATGGAATTTTTTTTAACGAAACAAATTTT
>WBZZ01006573.1:252500-317500 GCA_019918135.1 Paulinella micropora | reverse complement strand
AAGATTTCTCCGGTCCGGCAGAGCCGACGTGTGATAGATTTAGATAGAGAGGTGTTTTGGCCGGGCCGCAGGGCATGTTTACCTGAAGCAGTTTAATTTAACTCTAACCAAACAAATGCTTAAAATAAAATATGAAAGATCAAAGGACCGATCGATTGACCCTCGCTCCCTTTCTTGCGCAAACGTCAGACAATCGTATACCTTTTGAGAGGATTGCTGTGCTCGCTTCCAAGAAGCGGTTTCAGTACTATTCCACTTTACTAGAAATGGCAATCGTATGCCATCAGCCAATATGATTTTTCACAGAGTAGTAGCTCGGCCCGGCCGGCCGGGTCCGCTACAGTAACGATTTGTTGACAAAAAATCCGGGAAAGTAGCTACGGTTGTGTACAGGCCCAGCTGGTTGTCGTCGGTGTTCATATAAAACGCTAGGTTCAAGAGTCGCGTTTGTTTGGATGGTCTGCGCGGCGGCGTTGTAGGTCCATAGCTGCGTCGTATCCGTCAGCGTCGTGATCTGGCGCAGCATGACCCCGTAGCGCGTGCCGCCAGCCCAGCTGGTCCAAGTGGGCCTGCCACAGCAATTGCTCAGCGCTCAG
Organism: Paulinella micropora; assembly: GCA_019918135.1. Taxonomy (NCBI): domain Eukaryota; phylum Cercozoa; class Imbricatea; order Euglyphida; family Paulinellidae; genus Paulinella; species Paulinella micropora. The sequence continues at coordinate 316,904 of WBZZ01006573.1, read as the reverse complement.
TCCCGGCGGGGTAAGTACAGGATGCGCCCTCCGTCCCAGACGAAAGGCGCGGGCTGCCAGCACGCCTTGGGGCTGAGCATCAGCGCCACCTCGCCGCCATTCACGAAGCTCGGTGCTACGTTCTGCCTCTTCATCCTCTTCTTCCTCTTCCTTGTTTACCTTACTGTCTTCATCCTCTTCTTCCTCTTCTGCCTTTTTTTGCTTCTTCCCCTTCCCCTTGCTCTTCCTACGATTGCTACGTTCTGCCTCTTTATCCTCTTTCTGCTTCTTCTCCCCCTTCCCCTTAAGCTTCCTACGAGTGCTACGTACTGCCTCTTCATCCTCTTCTTCCTCTTCCTTGTTTACCTTACTGTCTTCATCCTCTTCATCCTCTTCTTCCTTTTTCTGCTTCTTCTTCCCCATCCCCTTGCTCTTCCTACGATTGCTACGTTCTGCCTCTTTATCCTCTTTCTGCTTCTTTGTCTCTTTTGCTTCTTCTCGCATCCTTTTCCTACGATTTCTATGTCTCCTAGAATTGCCTGATCTTCCACGCCTCTTGCGCGCGGCACGCAACTCCCAGGCAGGGACGTTGTCGCAAAGGACGGGCTCCACGCCCTTCAGGACCCCAGCGTTGCGTGCCATCAAAATGTCCGGCAGCACAACGCGGTGGGGGCTGCAAATACATTGGCAACGTGCACGTGAGCGCTGTGCGTGGGTCTGTGTCTAGAAACAATAATCAAAAATATCTAGTCCGGACACGATATCGTGTTCTGACACGATATATATCTCGTGTCCGGACCACGTGTTCTGACACGATATCGCATACATACATACATACATACAAACATACATATACATATACACATACATACATACTGACACGATATCGTCAAGCCAAAGTTTGCGTCAAACCTATGCGGTGCAGGCGGCCTATAACGCCTTTTACTGCCACCTCCTTTGTGACTCCCAAAATGTCCTGCAGGGCCCCGACGGCGACATCTTTTGTTACAGGAGGCAAGTACTTAAAAGGGGGAAATGGCTGCCCGACAATAGTTTTCACGGCATAAATCGCCGATTCCCGCATGCAACGCGCCTCCTCAAAAGAGGCCACCGCCAACGCTACCATATATATATATACATACATACATACGTACATACATACATACATACATACATACACACAATGACGAATAGGAATACAACAGTACCTGCTTGCTCGGAACGGAACTTGATCACTCGACGACTAAATTTAGTTGTTGAGCCTTCCTTTTCACGTCAATATTTACAAAACAAATTGTGTTGACCAAGTGCAGTACAATATTTAAAAGACTCAATTAAATTCAAATACCACGTACCGGAAGAGGGGTCATTTCAGGAAGCCCGCTAAAGGGGGGGAAAGGGTAACCGTAGCTCGCGCGCAAATGGCTTGCTTTGGATCTGGACAACATGATTTCCAAACAAACAAACAACAAGAGAGGCTGGATATCGTGTCTGACCAACAACTGTCTGACAAACAACGAGAGAGGGAGGAGACAGCTGGATATCGTGTCTGCACACGATATCGTGTGTGCACATGATATCGTGTGTGCAGTCGCGATATTGTTATCGTGTGCAGACATGATACAGAGAAAGAGAGAGAACGCGCAAGAGAGAGGGGGAGAGAGATAGAGAGAGAGAGAGAGAGAAAGAGCGCAAGAGAGAGGGAGAGAGAGAGAGATAAAGAGAGAGACATGTCTGCACAAGATAACAATATCGCGCCTGCACACACGATATCGTGTGTGCACACGATATCGTGTGTGCACATGATATCGTGTGTGCAGGCGCGATATTGTTATCGTGTGCAGACATGATACAGAAAAAGAGAGAGAACGCGAGAGAGGGAGATATATATATGTATAGAGAGAGAGAGAGAAAGAGCGCAAGAGAGAGGGAGAGAGAGATAAAGAGACAGAGGGAGAGAGAAAGAGAAAAAGAAAGGAAGGCAGGAAGGAAGAAAGAAAGAAAGAGAGAGAGAGAGAGAGAGAAAGAAAGGAAGGAAGGAAGAAAAAAAGAAAGAAAGGAAGGAAGAAAAAAAGAAAGAAAGAAAGAGGAAGAGAGAAACACAAACACACAGAAAGAGAGAGAGAGAGAGAGGAGAGAAAGAACGAAAGAAAGAGAGAGAAAGAGAGAGAGAGAGAGAGAGAGAGAGAGAGAGAGAGAGAGAGAGAGAGAGAGAGAGAGAGAGAGAAAGAAAGAGAGAGAGAGAGAGAGAAAGAGAGAGAGAGATGTGCGTACATGCGTATTCATAGCTGTCTCCAGCTTGGTGCGCTCAACGTCGTCGTCCTCGTCGTCCTTGTCATCCTCGTCGTCCTCGTCGTTGACAAGTTCTTTTTTCTGCTTCTTCTTCCGAAGGAGCGGCGTGTCGTCATCTTTTGATGGCGGCCTATCCCTCGCTTGGTCTTGAGTGGGAGGCTGCGAATTCTCGTCCTTTTTTTCGGCTGCAAAAGCAAAAATAGCAAGTGGGAAGCAAAGCAAACACAATTCTTCAATAACATTCCAAGATACCTGCCTGTGGCGGCTGTGGCGGGGCCTTGTCTGTCTCCATGTTGAGTACACAAGGTCGTCAGTTCGGGTTGATGGCAGTTGCAAATTGACCATCCCGAAAAAAAGGGGCAAACTTTCGGCAGCAACCCTGTCCAAACAATGATAATTAGGCAAAGGTTTGCGTCAGCAATGATAGTTGGGCAACGGTTTTTGGAGGGAACCGTTTCTGTCACGCTCCCTTTTTTGCAGACAGTCGTTAAGTTGCCTTGAAAAAAAACACACACACACACATGCCAACCCGTTTTGGACGCAGAAATTTCCTGGTTGAAAATGCGCGCTTTCTCGGAGAGCTTTTTTGCACACTTTACCCTCAACCTGTTTGCTCAATGTTTCTATTTTTTCCCTGAACTGTTTGTTTTGAGTCGTGCGTGTTTGTTTTCAGAACTCGTTTGGCAAACGTCAGCTGAACAGCTCTCTTCTGCGTCCTTCGACAGACCGTTCATGCTTAGCGAAGACTATGACTCATCTGAGTCAGCCTTTAGTGACTCTGAAATGGAGGCGTTCCCGGACGTCGAAGACGCCTCCATTTCAGACTCTTCTACATTTTCAGAAAAATCGAGGTCCTTGTTTGCACAACCCAACCTTCCCTCTCAAGACACACACACACACTCCCTCTCTCCCTCTTTCTGTCTCTGTCTCCCTCTCTCTCTCAGAATACACTAGTCTTGCTGACACCCCCATAGATATTTAATTGGAATATTTTAGGGTGCCGGGCTCTTGGTTGGGACCTAACGTACCGGATCTCAATCCTACAATTCAAAATAGGCAAGACACTGCAAGGAAGCGAATGAGTCAGTCTATCTGCCAACAGGAGACTACATCAGGCGAAGTTCTACATATCTCCATGGGTGCTCTCTTTGAACTGTTTATGCGCTGGAAAGAGAAAAACATGGCCCGTGCTCAAGACGATGACTAGAGACATCCCACGCCTCTCTTTGAAGGAGGGTTTTGAAGTGCTTGAAGTCTGCATCAACGAGTGCCGCCATGGCTTGTTTGCCTACGACAGAACTCAGGCAAACGTATGCCCAGACTGCGGGACAAGCCGTCGTTCTGCACGGCGCTTCCGCCACCGATGGTAGCAGCTGCGCCGCTTTTAGGGGAAGCTTGCGGAGACAGGAATCTATATTCTTTCCTGCCTCTGCAAGTTTTCCCATTCAAAGGTTCACGTTGTTACGTGCCACTTTTGCAGTGTTCGTACTTGGCTGGAAGGCATCCGGAGTCACCCCAGGCGTGCTAGTCTTTTACTCGAGGCACAGAAAGAAACTGGAGATGTTGACCGAAAGATATGATTCAGTCAAGGATCGCCCCACCGCGCCCATCGGGGACTATCACAACGCGCCAGTGTGGGAAGACTACTTGAACTACATCGAGGGCCCTCCTGAGGTATTAGTACTGATGAATAACAACAATGATGTACAATATTTCAGCAGCGTCGCATGCGCAATATATATCAAATCAAACCTACAATAAGGGACAATCATCATTGTTGTTATTCACATCGTGTCAGGACACGATAATATTATTATTCATAACATTATCCTGTCAGGACACGATATCCTGTCCAATTGATTGGATGACGATATCGTGTCCCATGATAGATTAATTGTGTCAGGACACGATATCGTGTCGTCCGGACACGTAAATATTATAGTGTCAGGACGTCATATCGCGCACTGAACTCAGTATCATGCCACGAAAAGAGGATACATAAAAACTTACGCACTTCCTACATGCAATGCAAAAAGCCCCAGCCAGGCAAGATGGAGCTGGCGTTCTGAAAGGCAGGCGTGCAAGGGCTCTCTCAGTGGCTGACCACAGTGAAAGTGATGGATTTTGAGATGAAAGATAGAAACAAAGATTGGAGCAGCGAAGTCCTCGATGTCTTGCCTTTTGGGTATAAGCCCAAGCGAGCCTACCCTTGGCTAGAAAAAACATTTCGCGACCTGAAAGAAAATAATGTGTGAATCATGGGTGTTTGCGCTGACACAGCTGCGCAGTCTGATCTGGGTGTCATCGCTTGCACAAGTGTTCACGGCTGTCTCTACGCATGGCACCAGGGAAAGAAGCTGGAGCACCGCAGTGGCATCGATTGGCTATTCATGGAGGCTCAGCCTGCGGAGAAGAAAACCGCAGCAGATTACTGCATATATGGCCCTATAGCAGATGAGGTCGTCAACGAGGATACCCTTCATTACGGGGTTACAAGACTACCTCCGTTTTGGTGGCAGGAGATGCAACTACGCCAAACTGCATCATTCCTGACCCTTGTTATGCTTTGTCGGGGGCTTTGTTTCGCATTTTTATAAGGCTTTTCAAAGGTCAGCGCGAGGTATCTACCACTTCAGAGTTTCCATCCCCTCCAAAGAAGAAGAGATTAATGTCACCGACCGAACTTTCCAGAAGGAGATGGACAAGTGGCTCAAGCTCAAGGAGAGGACAAAAGAAAAGGGTATGATGATGTGGTCAAGAGGTGGAAAGTAAAGCCAAGCAACTATGCAAAAATCGACGAGGAGTGGTTGCAGTTCTGCACAAGGATCGGGTACCACACGACTGCTTTGCCTATGGCTGGCATCGGAACTACTGGTATGTTTACTTCTATGATGATGTCACACGTGTGATTATGTGCTTGTGTACTAATATATATAATATTTGCACGACTATCACACGTCTGCTCTACACACGGATTCGGATAGTGTAGAGACGCGTACAATATCGTGAAGAGACTTGTACAACGATATCGCGTTGACACACGATATCGCGTCTACACCCGATATCGCGTCTAGAAACTATATCGCGTCTAGACACGATACAGCATGGTTGTACGTATAATACGTGTTTGTGACAAATGCTCTACGTATTGATGTTTTGCGTGCATCACAGGCACTCGCATGACCAGGAGGAGGATGTGAAATGGGGAGTCAACTGCTATCGCAGTCTGAAACCGTTCCTGCAGGAACCAGAGTACAAGGCTTTTGCAGCTTTCTGCGAGTTGGCAGGTGACATCGATCCAGATAGTCGATTTGAAGGACCTCGTGCAGAGATAACATCTGAATCTATCACGAAGTAATGTGTGCAAGAGCTTGAGAAAAAAGAACTGGAAGTTCGAAAGCTTCTCATCGAAAGATTAAGCCCGAGCGATCGGGTCTTCATTTTTCATGAGGTTCAGCACATCATCCAAGGTATGTATTACTTTGGAGGAGTCCGCAATATATGAAGCATGGGAGGAGAGAGAACTATGGGTGGGATGGTATCGCAAGTGCATTCAAAAGTGGTTCCTGATGCTAATTTAGTATCGGTTTTACAACAGTCGGACAATTTGCGAGCGCGTGCAGGTTTGTACCAGGAAGGAGATGACTTGCTTGAGCACGCTGCCAAAGTTCCACGTTTGGAACGCATGGCAAAGAGGTTGGAAAATTGCAATATTAATATTAAATCTTAATTTGTTTAATTCTCAAATAATTACACGATTTCTAGTATATAAATTAAGATTTAATATTAATATTACAATTTTTTCAATTATTTGATACTTAAACATCGTGTTTTCACACGATATATTTTTTTTTTCTAAGTAAATATCATGTTTCACAATATATATTAATATATTATCGTGTTTTCACACGATATACGTTTTTGAGAGTGTTTTCACACGATATACGTTTTTGAAAATTTCTAAGTACATATCGTGTTTTCACACGATATATGTTTTTGAAAATTTCTAATTAAATATCATGTTCTCCCAGTGTATAGATTATCGTATCTTCACACGATATACGTTTTTGAAAATTTCTAAGTACATATCGTGTTTTCACACGATATATGTTTTTGAAAATTCTAAGTAAATATCATGTTTTCACAATATATATATTATCGTGTTTTCACACGATATATTAATACGTTTTTGAAAATTTCCAAGTACATATCATGTTTTCACACGATGTGCAATATCGTGTCAACAGAAATTGGACGCGATATTCAGGACACGATATTGATCTGACGCGATATGCATATCGTGCACGATATCGTGCACGATCATGTCCATATCGTGTCTCACTGTGAATGAGCGATGCGCGGCGCAGGGTACAAACAATTGATCTGGGTTATAGCTAACTCCTGGCTCTAGCATGTCCCCCCGCAAAGCTAACCTTGACTTAATGAACTTACGTCCTTTCTCGTCTAGTTTGACTTTATGTACCCACGTGAGTCTTACTACTTTTACTCCTTTCTCTTTCGCTTCCTTGGGGCTTACCCACGTGTAAGTGTTAAAAGACTTCAGAGCTTCAATCTCTTTATCCATTCCTGCTTTCAACTCTTTTGCAGTCAAGCCCTCATCTACGATTGCCTTTGGTACCTTCAATGTCAGGTACAGTAGCGCAGTGGTGTGATCCTCTACGATACTTTCTGCGGACATTTCGGGATGCTCTAGTTCTCCTACTGGTCTTATTCTATCTATCCGATACTTTCTAATCTCGCTGTCTAACATCTTTTCTACTTAACCGTCGTCAAAGACTACGAAGTGGCTGGGCTTAGGCATCTTACTGACTTTAAGTCTATCTCCCTTCTCGCACGGTTCTAAGACTTTTCCTTCTCGTTTTACTGATTGCCAACTGTCTCCATATTCTTCCTTTACCCATTCTTCTCCGAAAGCTACTCCTGGCACACTAACTCTCTCTCTCTCTCTCTCTCTCTCCTGTTAATGTAGCTGCTTTAACTGCTGCCTTCTTTTCTGCAGGTGGTTGTATAACTGGTATCCTAACCTTTGCTTCTCATTTCCCTCTCACTATGTTAGCTGATGTGATTTTGTCACTTTGCTCCCAAGTGAGGCCCTTATTGGGCGCGTCTCCCTCTACGTACCTCCTACTAGGGTGGTCTGCTTCGAGGCTTTGCGCCTCTAACGATGTGACGGGTGTTAGCCCATCATCCTTGTTATCAGCTAGTTCTACCTTTGACTCTGATGAGAGACCGGAATCTGGACGGTGAATGCCCTTATCTTCCTGTTGGTCCTCATGTTTGTCTAACTCCCCCTCAACCTTCAATTCAGGTTCGTCTATTGGCTGTTCTAGCTGACCGGTGTCACTACTCTCCCCCTCAGATTCCTCGTCGTCCCATCTGACTTCTCTGGGTGGGTGAGCCTCCTTACCAACTACATTGGGGTCAAAACGTACATTACGCACATTAGTAATGATCTTGCGACCATCCCAAACTCTGTATAGTTCCTTAAATACATCGTATCCAAGCAACATCACGCGCTTTCCCCTATAGTTTCCTTTCCCTACCTGCTTTCCTATGTACATTACACCTAAACATCCTATAGGCTTCAGTTGTCTGATAGCTGGCTTGTAGCATAGACATTGCTCAAAAGGCGAAGTGCCCTTCCTAGGTCCTGTCGTGGCCGGTAGAATGTTGTGCAAGGTTGTGGCGGTATGCTCCATCTCTGCCCAAAACTGTGGGGGCAAGTTAGCCTCGTATCGCATGGCCCGGGCTGGTCCGGCTGTGATGTCATTGACCTTCTCAGCTATAGGATTGCCATCTTTGTCACCTGGAGCACTAGTCTTCCAAATGAAGCAGCCAGTCCAGCTCTTCTCGTGCTTCACAGTACGATGAGACTATAGCTTATGGGTACACCTGCCCTAATCTCATCTTAGGTTCAGAATCTAGAGTGTTCTAGGTCTTCCGGGTCATACTTGTCTTCCTCTTCCGGGTCTGAGTGTCCGTCTATCTCCCGTCTCTTCCTATCAAACTCTTTCCTCTTCTGTGCTGCCTGTTCTGGACTGAAGAACTTAATATTGGGCATCCGCGGCCTGAGTGTAACTTACGCAAATATGCGTTCAACGTACCCCCTCTCGCTTCTACCTCGTGTCAGATTTTCATCAAGTGGGGCATCGATCTCACTATCGAAAGGGCAAGTTGATTGTCGTGATTCTTGGCAATGTCAAGTACCCCATAATCTATTATGGCTAAAAGTTCTGAGTAAAACTCGTCCTCTTTGCCGTCTGGGTCGTAACACAATCCCTCTTTCACTACTATCGGTTCTGCTCCCTTCGTCAGTGCGTATAGCAGCCTAGCTATCTCAGTCTTCTCAGGTCTTGGATGTCCTTCGCTGTGTCTGAACTCACACTCCCACTTAGTTCTTTCCTTAGCTTTGAAAAGTCGTGCTCTCAGTGTTCTTTGCTGCTCTCTTCTCTATGACTGTTTCTCTCGTGATCAATGGTGTGCCTGCTGCATGTTTCAGAAATACTTCGTTCACAGCCCAACACACATCTGTCAGCAGTCCATCTACATCAGCCACTCTTTCTCCTTCTTTCTTTGTCATCCTCACGACATCTCCTGTTTCATCGTCTATTACACACAGGTTGTTCAGCTGTTCACTTATTCTCTTAAAGTCCTCAAAGCCTATCACCTTTCCGTGTTGTGTGTCTCTTTTACTGCTCTTCCTCACAGGTGTGTTGTGTGTGTGTGTGTCACTTGTTTGCTATGTTTGTGAATCTACACTGTCTCCTACCCTGTCTATTGGAGACGGACATTGTGGTAGCAGCGATGGGGGCCAGGACTTCCCTTCTCTTGTCCCGCCTACACGCTCAACAGCCTCCGTGAATGTTGCATCCTTTTCAGCCTTAGTCCCGCCGGTCCTTGCCTCGTTCCCTGGCAAAACAGCATCATTCCGTGAAACTGCACTATATTTTCTTACCGGGTTTTTCGACACTTTGCTTGTCTTTTTCCCCGAAATATGCGGAACTTAGCGAGTTCTTCTTTCCGGGTTTTGCAGTATCTTTGAGCGAAACTTGCTGTGCACTTGCCCCCTTTCCCTCCCTCTCTCTCAGTATTCTGATCATTTCACTCTCGATGGATAGTCACGGGGAGGGCGTGGGCGACGCCGACGTGATGGGTCTTGTGATAGATCAATAGACGGAAATTGGGGGTCTTGACGAGGCCCCCGCATGATACCCGCACAAATCTGCATACGCTAGCCTTTTTGCGTCCTCCCCTGCCTTACCCCTGGGCCAACTCCCCCCCCTGTCCAAACTTTACTCCACACTGTTCTCCCTTCCAGTTTAGCCCTTGACAACGAATGGTTTGTGGGCCTGTTGTGTTGCTCTGAGGAGTGGATGTAGTGATGTGGTGTTTTTTTCTTTCTCTGTCTAGTCTAAGAGTTCTGAGGGGGTGTGGGTGTCGGTTTCTCTTGGTCTTTCCATTTCTCTTTCTCTTTTGAATGCGAGGGTTTTGATTGCAATGGTGAGGGTTGCACGCGTTGCGTGTCTTGTGAGGTTGTGAGGGCAGGAGTAGTTGTTCTTGAGGTGTCGGGGTGTTGGGCACTAGTGAGAGTGCGTTGTGAAGGGTTGTGGGGTCTGTCTCGGAGTGTGTCTCGAGCCAATGGAGCACTCGACAGTTCCCCCCCCCCCCCCCCCCCCACGGGCTCTTGTGGGTTGTTCCAAGGGTTTGTTATCACTTTGCTCCTTTTGAGGCTCACTATCCTCCTCGCCCTCTGGCTCAGCTTCACGAGCAATTATGCTTTCCCCACTTTCAATGTTTCCCTCCATTGCATCCTCGCTACCCTGCATAATGACTAGCCCATACTCTTCCTCTTCAGAGCTGTCTTCCCCCTCAGACTTATCTCCTTCTTCCTCTTCACCCTCCTCTCCTACTTCCCCTCTCATTAGAGTAACTCCTTTGGCTCCTTTCTTTCGAAATTTGCCATTCTTGTCTCTATGCTTTCCTTTCGAGGAGTCAGAGTGAGCTGACTTTGAACTGGTTCGTTTGGGGTTTGGCTTTAGTTTGGGGCAAAAACGCTTAGTATGCCCAGGTTGATAGCAGTTGTAGCATGTAGCTGTCAGCCACAATTCCTGCTCTGAGCTATCACCCCCATTACTTTCGCCCTTTTCCCCTTTCCCGTTCTTTGTCCATTTCTTGTGTTTCTCTCTCTTTCCTCCTTTCTCTCCTCCCTCTCCTAGCAGTAGATTCGCTCCCTTACCCTCTCTCTTTCTCTCTCTCTCTCCTTCCTACGTTCTTTTCTGAGCCTCTTCTGCTTAGCTTCCCAGAGCACGCAAATTTCTCTTGCCGACTCTACCAGTGTCTGAAGTCATCATGTGATGGCCTGCTTGCTGCTGCTAATCTATAATGATCATTGAGGTATGTAGGCCCATAGGCCTCATGCTCAGCCAGCTTCTCTAACAACCCATTCACTGCTTCCTCTGGCTCAAAAGCCTTCCCTCTCAAGGCCTCTAGCCAGTTCTTCTGCAGTAGATGTTGTGTTAGATACTCATCCATATCCTCTGTCTGTCTCGGTCTCATCTCTTTAAATGCTTTCTCTTCGATATAACTTGCCGCACCACAGAGATACCCGTATTTTTCCTTAACAATGCAGATTTTTTCGAACGGGCAATATACTGTCCCGAAGTGAACCCGATGTCCCGAATTGAACCCACCTCGACCTAAGAAGAACAATCCCGAATTGAAGCACACTTTTTTTGTTTTGAATGTATCTCAGTAAAACCTGATCCTTTTTGCCACAGGTTTTCACTAAACACATCGAAATCAAATTCTCTACAAAAAAAATTTCAACCAAAATTTTTGTGGCTTAGGTCGAGGTGGGCTCTCAGTTAGGTACCCACCTGGTTTCAAGACATCCCAGCCCAACCCGCACCTTCCGGCCTCGAACCTTCACTGCCCGCTTCACAAACACACTCTCCTCGCCAACACTGCCTCTCCCTCACACAGCCCCGCCTTAGGTCGAGGTGGCCTCTCAGGTACAGGTAGAAAAACACTGGTTTCCAACGTACCCCAGCCTAACCCGCACCTTCCAGCCTCCAACCTACACTGCCCGCTTCACTAACACACCCTCCTCACCAACCCTGCCTCTCCCTCACGCCGCCCCGCCTTAGGTCGAGGTGGCCTCTCCGGTACAGGTAGAAAAACACCGGTTTCCAACGTACCCCAGCCCAACCTCCACCTTCCAGCCTCAAACCTACACTGCCCGCTTTACTAACACACTCTCCTCGCCAACCCTGCCCTCCCTCACGCAGCCCCGCCTTTTCCAACGTACCCCAGCCCAACCTCCACCTTTCTGCCTCAAACCTACACTGCCCGCTTCACTAACACACTCTCCTCACCAACCCTGCCTCTCCCTCACACAGCTCCGCCTTAGGTCGAGGTGGCCTCTCTGGTACAGGTAGAAAAATACCGGTTTCCAACATATCCCAGCCCAACCCGCACCTTCCTGCCTCCAACCTTCACTGCCCGCTTCACTAACACACTCTCCTCGCTAACGCTGCCTCTTTCTCACGCCGCCCCGCATTAGGTACCCGGTACAGGTAGCCTCTCCGGTACAGGTAGAAAAACACCGGTTTCCAACGTACCCCAGCCCAACCTCCACCTTCCAGCCTCAAACCTACACTGCCCGCTTCATTAACACACTCTCCTCGCCAACCCTGCATCTCCCTCGCGCCGCCCCGCCTTAGGTCGAGGTAGCCTCTCAGGTACAGGTAGAAAAACACCGGTTTCCAACATATCCCAGCCCAACCCGCACCTTCCTGCCTCCAACCTTCACTGCCCGCTTCACTAACACACCCTCCTCACCACCCCGCCTCTCCCTCGCGCCGCCCCGCCTTAGGTACAGGTAGCCTCTCAGGTACAGGTAGAAGAACACCGGTTTCCAGCGTACCCCAGCCCAACCTCCACCTTCCAGCCTCAAACCTACACTGCCCGCTTCACTAACACACTCTCCTCACCAACCCTGCCCCTTCCTCACGCCGCCCCTCCTTAGGTCGAGGTGGCCTCTCCGGTACAGGTAGAAAATCACTGGTTTCCAACGCCCGCAACTTCCAGCCTCCAACCTACACTGCCCGCTTCACTAACACACCCTCCTCACCAACCCTGCCCCTCCCTCACGCCGCCCCGCCTTAGGTCGCGGTGGCCTCTCCGGTACAGGTAGAAAAACACCGGTTTCCAGCTTACCCCAGCCCGACCCGCACCTTCCAGCCTCCAACCTTCACTGCTCGCTTCACTAACACACCCTCCTCACCAACCCTGCCTCTCCCTCGCGCCGCCCCGCCTTAGGTCGAGGTAGCCTCTCAGGTACAGGAAGAAAAACACCGGTTTCCAACTTACCCCAGCCCAACCCGCACCTTCCAGCCTCCAACCTACACTGCCCGCTTCACTAACACATCCTATGTCTTCACTTCCACTGTGCGTGTCGGCAGTAGCTGCAATCTCTTCGTTACGTCGTCTGCACATACATCCAAAGTGCACATTCCAGTGCTTGTTAGTCGTCTTCAGCATCTACCTCCGGGTGCCGATCCATGATATTAAGAAATTCATTTTTTTCAAACCACTAACAAAGTGGTTACTGGCGAAGCCAAATTTACTTGCCTTAGTTTACTTTAGACACTGCACCCAAGCTATAGTAAATCACTACTTTCTTCATCCTTAATCCTGCATCTGGAATACGGTTGCGAAAAGGATATAAATGCAGAACACTAATGCTAGCATTTATTAATACTTACAACACTATTTTCAATCCCTTAATTTAGAACACTAACTAAATGCGTACTTTGAACACACCCTTGAAATTACAGTAACGCAACACTGCTTCAACTAATATCTCTGCTCGACTAAGCAAAAATTTTCTGCAAGTAACACATACGTACCCAGCCGGATTTCATTTCTTTCAGTCACTACTTTGACGCCACGAAAATACAGTACCTACTTAACATTTCATTCCGCATTTGCCGGTGTCTGAAGGTTGCGATGACAAAGTACAGACTAAATTTCTACACTAACTTTGTTTACATTCCACATTCTGACTACCACTGCCAATTAGTATTACAGCAAATATTCATGCTTTACTAAGCAAATGTTTTCGGCGACTGAAACCTACAACTAACCAACACACACAAGGAAAAAACAGTTTGTCCCGAAATTCATAACTGCTAACAATCGTCTTGGTCAAAAAATGTATACATGTTCACTTCCTTGTTTTTCTTGAAATATTTTTCCAACTCTATCTCTAGCGTCCGCATTGACTCAGGTGTGAGTTCATTTCCCGGCACTACAACTTCCAACTTCGGGATCACAATGTCGTCAGGACCAAACTCCGCCTCCAACCGTGTACATTGTGCAGCACTCTTTTTGCCTGTCTTGGATTTACTGTGTCCAAACTCGTACTTCCGCGCTTTTGGGTCATACCACAAAGGCTCTAACTTCTTCCACCGTGCCCATTCAAACCCACGTTCTCCTTTGTCCTCACTCTTTCTGAAAAACCGCGGAGGATGCCATGCATGAACCACACCCTTTACACCTCCGCTGGCACTTGGCTGGCGGATTACATGGTCAAGGACAATTTCTCTTCCCGCATTCACTGCAACCAACGCTTTCTTGCCACCTGTCGTGCGCCTCACAGACTGCTTCATGGTGCTCACCGATCCCAATCCTGTCGGTGAACCATAAGGCATGCCATTCTCCGGCACTGTTCTCGGTTGCAGTTCTCGCAGAGACTCCAACAACATGCTTTGAAATGCTTCACTGAGCTCCGTCCTGCGCAAGCGCAACAAACCTCTCCTCGTCTTCGTTCTGCTCTGTCTGCCCTGCGCTTTGGCGTGTTGTTTTCGTCCTCCTTCCCCTGCTCTGCTTTTCCTGTTGCGCCAGCTTGCGTAGCTTGCGTTCCCCGGCTTCTGCTATGCTGGCTGCTAATTTGACTCTGAATGCCCCCTCCATTCGCCTAAACTCCTTCCAATCCTGGGATTCCTGCTCCAACGCAGACTCCCACGCAGTCGGGAGAACCTACACAACCACGCACACTTCCTTACACAGCACCCACACCACAGTACGTACACGGACCTCACGCAGCTTTTGATCCATAGACTCCGCCACACCTTTTGCATCCTCCTCCTGCTCAAACTCCGTTCTATGGCGCTCGTAATACACCGCCATAACCATGCCTTCCTGGCCCTGCCTGTCTGCCCATGGTTGCGGGGGCAGGAAACTGTTGGGGAGCATAATGACATGCTCGTCATCACACAGCAGCCAACTCTTCCTTCTGCGGTCGTACACAAACGCCCACCAGTGGCCACTGCTCAGGTTCTCCCCTTTGCTGTGCACCAACACCGCCACAATGCCATACTCGATGCTGCTGGTCACATCTTTCGCACATTCCCATGCAAGCTCGTCCCATAAATCCGCTTCGTTCGGAATCCTGAAAGCTGTCGGCACCGCAACTGACAAAGTCATCATCCACGTTTGGTATTCCTTCCCTTCTTCCACCCCCGGCGGGTACGACACCGTTGCCCGTCCCACACACAGTCGCAAACGCCTGGGCCACTGGTGTAGGAATCACGCCTCCACCATCGGTTGATCCCTGTCAGGTCGCTCCGTACATTCTTGACACGTGTAACGCATGGTGTTCTGGCGGGTGCACAGTGTGGGCCGAAAATAATGCTTAAGCATGTCTCGGACGTTCTGCTGCGCTGCACCTGGTACACACAAAAAGGCACAATCCCCAAAAAGCTTCTCCAACGGTTTCCGGACTCGCTATGCGTCTTTCTGTTGCTTCCGTTCGAATCCTTCCTGATTCGCGCTAAGTTGCATCATGTAATCCCACGTAGCGCTAGGATCGAACGCTCCAGGTGCTGCTTCCAGGCTGCCACCCTTCCAATCCATCACCACCTTGGCTTTGACCTCGTTCAACCTGCAAGGGACACATTCAGCCCACGCACATACGCTGACGCACCTGGCACCCCTGGACGGTGTAAAGCTCGCCTCGCACTGCATGGCGGTGTTGTAACAACAGTCAATCTTGCTCCGGTTCTTCAGTCCCAGCCGGTAGTTGCAGTTACCAACAGCTTCTTTGAAAGTAGGGTGTTGTCGCCGTCGCTTACCTGCTGGCTGGCTCGAGGGCGGTGTTCCCTGATCCGCCTCACGCTCCCGTTTCCCTTGTGTTTTCCTGCTCTGCGTTTTCTGCCCAAGCATACACACGCTGCAACAGGATGCATAACTATCTGCCTGATGTACCCGCTTCTTTTTGCTCTGCTTCCTGGACGCTCCCTGCAAATCACCTCCCAAGCACTCCTTCAAGGTGTCTGCAGGGATCTTCGGCGCAAAATGCTGCTTCTTGCTTGGGTCGGATCCTGTCCCTGGTGTTTCAAATGCGCTCTTGAGTTCCAGGCCAGGTATCGGGATTGCGATAAGCACCTCCTTGGCCTTGCGCTGGCTGGCTTGGGACTGCTGATTCTGAACAGTTGGGACAAGTTCCATATCCTCCTCATTGTGCATTGGCTCCGCCATCCGCAGGTTCTGCGCAATTTTTCTCCCCCCTTCCTTGGCAGCCTGTTCTTCCTTGCCATCCTTTGCCTGCAGGATGTATCGCTTACACGCCTGTGCAACGCTGACCTTCTTGAACTCAGACGACGTCCACTTGCTCTTGACACACTCCTTGAACGCTTTATACTTCTTCCACAGCCTGTCGAAAACACCAAATTGCCTACGGTCGCCTTTCGGAACCAGTTTTAGCCTGTCCACGTACTGCGGTTCGTTCAACTCCCCCTCCAGTGTAACCAGTGTATACACAGTTTTCTGTGGGTTTCGTTTGCTTTTGCCTTCCTCCTGGCTCCGGTGGCGCTTCGGGGAAATCCTCTCCTCGACTGCCAACACTATGGCTGGTATGCGTGCAAGTTTCCACTCCTTGGTTTTGGTGCTGAAGTGCTCGGCCTCGGGGAAAAAAAACACAGTGTCACCGACGCCGATAGGCTGCGCTGTCATCGTAATTTCCCTGTCACGTTCGGCTTGCGCCTTTGCCATCCTGGCCTGGGCCCGTTGCACCAAGTCCTGCTGGGTCACTTGTGCCTTGAGTTGGTCTCTGTCCCACTTGAACGTTGCCTTTTCTTCTTTCGTCAGGTCCCAGCCAGCAAGTCGCTCGCCCTCGTCCTCGCCGTCGTCCTTGTCCTCCTCAACCTCGTTGTCGTCTTCCGTTTCACTTCCCTCCGAGTCGTCTGAATCACTATCCAGATCGGGAAACTCGTCCTCTTCTACTACGCCCAAGTCAGGAAGCCCAGTCCCTTCCGCCAGACCGAGGTTCAGGTTGATACATAGACCCGGTATCACGACCATCATGTTCTAGCACCACACCAATTGTACCATTAACACTCGCTTCCCTGAACGGAAAAAAAGAAAAGAGGATATACCTACTCACTCTCTAATGGTGACTCTCCATTTTCGCTGTTTCTTTTTTTTCCGTTGAGGGAAGCTATCGTGTCCGATAGCTGTTGAGGATACGTTTTCTCATCTCCGATCTTGGCAAACATACTCCTCCTCTGTTGCCTCACGATGGACACTCCTCGCTCGATGAAGCCGCGTCCCTGAGGACGCCTGACGCGCGAACGCCGCAAGTTTCCGTTCTCCCTGCTGACGTTCCATCGTTCCTTCAAAACCTTGGCGAATTCACCAAAAAAACTCTGACCCGTTGTCCACGTACACAATAGGAGCCGCCTTCATGCCCGCTGCAGCAAGTTGCTTCATGACCCCCTCACAGAAGTGTGCAACTGCGTGAGAGTTAGGATTTTTGACGTCCTTGCCCTTCCTTGATAACAGAAGCTGCGCCCAGTACATCTTGGTTCCGTGATCTCCGGCCAGGACCACCCAGTGCTTTCCGTCATTGAAGCAATCGAACTGGAGCATATAGTACTTGAAAAACAAGCACATCGGTCGGTGGATCGGTTGAGGTTGAACGGGTACACGCTTGTGGGTTCTCAAGGTACAACCAGTGCAGTGCTTGCTGTACACCTCGCACAATTGCCGTGGAACGTCTTTATAATCCGCTTCCACGTTCTGGTGCATTGCCTTTGCAACCCTTGGTGTGGCAATTTGGGTTTTCAAGTGCAGGCGCCAAATGCAGCACTGGAAGAATGTCGCGTAGCCTCATAACCCTCCGCCATGTTGTCACAGATCCTTGTGGTAGTGGTTCCTTGAAACTCTTCTGTGCGAGCGCAGCTGCTTGTTGCTTCAACTCCTCCGCCGCGGCCTGGTCCTTACAAGCAGTCACGGTTTTCAAAGCAGCCACCGTCTTGTCAAGTGATCTGACCAACCCTCCACATTTCTTGACATGGGATACTCTTGATCGTATGTGGATCACTTCGTACAGCGCTTCCTCGCCATTCTCGTCTTTCTGTACCTGCAGCAGCCGCCCGCCGTCCCATATGGATTGATAATATCGCTTGCGGTAAAACTTTGTGCTTGGGTCCACTCCGCCTCTAGTAGGTTTTTCCCAAGCTTTCACTTCCTCGATGGCCTTGCTCCATTCATAGTCAGACAGATACTTGCGGTACTTCAGCCCTCTTAGCCACTTCCTTAGTAATACTTTGCGTGCGATTTTCCCCTTGCTCACCTCTTGCAGCTCTTCCTCCGAGTATTTTCGCAAATTTTTCCGACCCTTCTTCCCTGCCTTGTTGGGTTTCTGGCAATCGTCCTCCTCATCCTCTTCCTCCTCCTCGTGCTCTTCCTCCTCGTCGTTCTCGTTCTCTTGTAGCTTATCGCCGTCTTCTGGTCCTCCTGTTCATGTCCCTTGCCTTGGGCTTCCTCTTCTTCCACGCTTTCTTCCTCCGTCCTCCCTCCTTGTCCTGGCCGCTGCTTCGGGTTTCTTGGTGGTTACATTTCTTTCCATTCTTGCGGTGAAGCTTCCTGCCTGCCTTCCCCGCCCCGTCGCGAACCTCGGCTTTCTTAGGTTTCTTGGAGCTACGTCCTGAAGTAGCCTTTCCGCATACCCGCCGTTTTACCTTCCTCAGCTTTTTGTTCTTGCGAATTGTACTTCCTCCTTCTCTCTCGTCCTCTTTCTCCTCGTCATTTTCCTCCTCATCATCCTCCTCATCCTCTTGCTCCTCGTCCCCTTTTTGATTCTTCCCATCCTCCTCGCCCTCTTTATTCCTTTCTTCTTTCTCCTCTTTGTCTTGCTCTGTATCGTTTCCCACCTGTTCTTGTCCCTCCTCATCTTCTTGTTGCTGCTTCTTTTCCTGCTCTGTCTGATTCTCTTCGTCTTGCTCCTCTTCCTCGCTTGATTCCTCACTGGCTCTTTTCTGGTTTTTCTTGGAGGCACTCGTCCCTTTCTTCTTGTCTTTCTTGCTTTTCCTGCCCTATCTCCTTCCTCTTCGTCCTCTTCCTCGCCGCCCGCTTCCTGAATATCGGCCTCTTGCTCTTCCTCCTCTTCGTCCTCTTCCTTCTTACCTTTCTCCCCATACTGGCTCAGCTTACGCTTACGATCCACCTTTTTTTCTTTCGCTCCCTTCTTTCCTTTCTTCCTTTTCCTCACCCTATCCCCTTCCTCTTCGTCTTTATCCTCGCCGCCCGCTGAATATCGGTCTCTTGCTCTTCTTCCTCTTCGTCTTCTTCCTTCTTTCCTTTCTCCCCATCCTGGCTCAGCTTACGCTTACGACCCACCTTTATTTCTTTCGCTCTCTTCTTTCCTTTCTTGCTTTTGCTCACCCCATCCCCTTCCTCTTCGTCCTCATCCTCGCCGCCCGCTTTCTGAATATAGGCCTCTTGCTCTTCTCCTCTTCATCCTCTTCCTTCTTACCTTTCTCCCCAAACTTGCCATCGCTCTGCCCGCCCTTCCGCACGGCAGCATCTCCCGCTTTGTCTGCTGTGACTTTCTTCTTTTTGCCCCGCTGGCTTCCACTCCGTGACTTTGCCTTTCTCCGCTTGCTTCCACTCCGAGACTTTGTCTGATTGTCTTCCTCGTCGTCCTCTTTCTCGTCCTCCTCTTCCTCATCGTCCTCTTCCGTCGTCCTTTTGTGTCCCTCCCTCCCTCCCTTTTTGGGGCTTGGGTAGTGCCTCGTCCTCCTCTTCCTCATCGTCCTCTTCCTCGTCGTTCTTTTCTGTCCCTCCCTCCCTCCCTTTTTGGGGCTTGGGTAGTACCTCGTCCTCCTCTTCCTCATCGTCCTCTTCCTCGTCGTTCTTTTCTGTCCCTCCCTCCGTCCCTTTTCGGGGCTTGGGTAGTGCCGGGTGGCGTATACGTACCTGGCTAGGCCTTGCGTGTTCCTCGTCCTCCTCTTCCTCATCGTCCTCTTCCTCATCGTCCTCTTCCTCATCGTCCTCTTCCTCGTCGTTCTTTTGGCTAGGCCTCGCGCGTTCCTCGTCCTCCTCTTCCTCCTCTTCCTCGTCGTCCTTACCTTTCTCCCGACCATTGCCATCGTTGCGCCCCGCTCTTCCCCACGGAAGCATCTCCCGCTTTGTCTTCTGTGACTTTCCTCTTGCTGCTCTTTGTTAACTTTGCATTTGCTCTCGCCTGCTCCCCCTTCCTATTCCCCTTTTTGCCTCGCTTCCTTCTACTCCGTGACTTTGCCTTTCCCCGCTTGCTTCCACTCTGTGACTTTGCCTGATTGTCTTCATCATCGTCCTCTTCCTCGTCGTCCTCTTCCTCGTCGTCCTCTTCCTCGTCGTCCTCTTCCTCGTCGTCCTCTTCCTCGTCGTCCTCTTCCTCGTCGTCCTCTTCCTCGTCGTCCTCTTCCTCGTCGTCCTCTTCCTCGTCGTCCTCTTCCTCGTCCTCCCTACCTTTCTCCCGACCCTTTCCAAGGTTCTGCCCGCCCTTCCTCACGGAAGCATCTCCCGCTTTGTCTGCTTTGACTATCCTCTTTGTTAACTTTGCCTCTGCTGTCGCCTGCTTCCCCTTCCTATTCCCCTTTTGTCCCCGCTTTTGTCTCCGTTTCCTTCCACTCAGTGACTTTGCCTGATTATTTTCCTTGTCGTCCTCTTCCTCGTCCTCCTCTTCCTCATAATCCTTTTCCTCGTCGTGCTCTCCCTCTTGTTGTCTTTCCTTTGGAGTAGGTAACAGTGACCTCAGGCATGCCACTGGAAGCACAAGTTTGGTGGAGTCATTAGCCAGCGTATTACTGTAACACACACGTACTGGTTAGGCGAAAAGTACACAAAAGTGCATATATTCCTTACAATTGCTTCCTGCCCACTGTAGACTCCGCATGCTTCCTGCTCTGCCAGGTCAGTAATCACGACTCGCTCATTCAAACTTGGTTGCCACGAACGGAGGGGGGAGGAGAAGAAGGAAGAAGAAGAAGAAGAAGAAGAAGAAGAAGAAGAAGAAGAAGAAGAAGAAGAAGAAGAAGAAGAAGAAGAAGAAGTAGGAGAAGAAGAAGAAGAAGAAGAAGAAGAAGAAGAAGAAGAAGAAGAAGAAGAAGAAGTAGGAGAAGAAGAAGAAACAGAACAAGAAGAAGAAGAAGAAGAAGAAGAAGAAGTAGGAGAAGAAGAAGAAGAAGAAGAAGAAGAAGAAGAAGAAGAAGGAGAAGAAGAAGAAGAAGAAGTAGGAGAAGAAGAAGAAGTAGGGGTGGGTGGAGGAGCCGAAATTTGCACTAGTTGTAGACAATCTTGGCAAATTCCGGCTAGCTCCTTGTTTTCTACTAACTCCGCCAGTGTGCCGAAAAATTCCAGAGACTTGATGACATCCGAAGCAGCTTCTTCACCCAACACGTTTGCTAAATTTGTGCCTTCCCGTACCCGCTGCATGAGCGGGGCCAGTACCACAAAGTACCGCGTCCGCAGGTGGATGCAGTCCTCAGTGCGAGGTAGTGTTATATACCGAAAACCTTCCCCGGGATTTGCAATACGAAAACTGTCACTTTCTCTTCCAGCCGGATCACGAACATCCTGTGGAGTCGGAATCAGGTACCTAATATTAACATGTTTACAGTTACTGTTACAAACAATGATGGTAACGAACAATGCTTATTCACACATCGGTCACGTGTACCCACCTTGCCCAGTCGCTGGTAATACTATCCAGGCGGTTATGCAGCTCCCACAATGCATGATTGTAGTGCTGGCGTTGCTCAGGCAGAATCTCCTTACGCCTGCCGAGCAGGAAGGGGAGGAAGGGCCGGAGGATGAGGAGGAGGGAGAAGAGGAGGCAGAGGAGGGAGAAGAGGAGGCAGAGGAAGATTTTCGATCATGCTGTAACAGTTTGTACAGTCGTTTTCTCAGAAAACACACGCCAACCAGTGGAGCCCTTTTCCCGCGTCCTTGAATTTCCCAGACATTGCTCTTCTGCATATATAGTCACACGTGCGTATTCCGTAAATTTACAACGCTAGACTATACTCATATTCACCTAGCTGATTTAACACAAAGCAAGCAACAGTGTTAACACCAGCTTAATATGATGATTTCACGTTGTGATACCCACCTGCGGCATCTCATCCAACAATGCACGTGGTGACGCAAGTAACTGCAGCAGGAAGGCGAGCATATACAACGCGCTGTCGCAGCCCTTCCTCGGACTTGGTACCTGCGCGTACAATCCAGCGAGACATCAAGATCGGTGTCCCACACGCATTGCTACGCTGCAGTGTAACAATTTGGCACAGTCTCGGTATGCATATGGGAGCAGAGGTACCAGCACTTGTTTGCTCATGAAACTGTGTACCTGTCCAATGTCTACCAGAAATCTAGGAATTCTCCTTGTAGCTGGTCATCCGGGCACACGTCACCCACACTGGCGGTGTGAAAGTCAGCGTAAAACAATTGTAAGCGCTTTCCATACACTTGTCGGTTTTCATTCTGAAGGTAAAACAACAACATCCATCGTGCAGGGTCCTCCTCAGCTTCCGAAACCATGTACACCGGCATCACCACAGTCTTCCACTTCTTAGGTCTACCAGCCACACACATACATATGAGCTTGGTCCAATTGTCACAGCATCTGTACCTGCTAGCCTGCCAGTACCGCAACGAAAATTCTCTAGCCTTTTCAGGTTCTTGGATGAGGTGTTGGTGCAAGTCAGGTGGCAACAAGAGGAATTCATCCCTTTTGACATCGTCCGTACCAAGGCGTCCTAAGGCCCACTTCATCACGTCCCTGTGAACTTCTTGCGTGTGTTCCTTGATTGCCTATCAACACCCACCACAGTACACCGTAGAAATTACTGTCATGACATTGTGGGAAAAGACCTAGTCTACGTGACAGCGATGGTGGACCTGGACATAGACGTCCGCGATTGTCGCTGCGGGCCACTTCTCCCCGAAGTAAGCATGGTCGTTGTTTGGTAGAGGGGGGTTGAAATCATGAGCGGTGGTCAACCACTCAAGCGTAGACTGAGCACGATCCCAAGGGCAACTCGAAGTCAGGCCAGACGATGAGGACCCGGCGGATTCGAGAGTGGGAGCAGATGAACAGGTAGAAGAGGTGGAAGGAAAAGGGAAGGGATGGGAAGAGGTAGAAGAGGGGGAAGAGGTAGAAGAGGAGGAAGAGGAGGAAGAGGAGGAAGAAGAGGAAGAGCGGGAAGAGGAGGAAGAGGATGACGGAACCAGCGCGTGCTGATCATCGATATCTGCGAGCGCGTGCTGATCTTCCGCGCACATACTGGATGAAGAGCTGGAAGAGGAGGAAGGGGATGACGGAACCAGCGCGTGCTGATCATCTGCGAGCGCGTGCTGATCTTCCGCGCACATACTAGATGAAGAGCTGGAGGAGGAAGAGGATGACGGAACCAGCGCGTGCTGAGGTCTCTGGAAACATCTACGGTGTTTCTTACCCTACGCTCGCAAAGTTCCGAATGGGGCAGAGGGCCCACCCGCGGAGAAAAAGCTATACACCCATAGGATCTCTCAAAAAGAGTTGCTACAGGAGTTCGTGAAAAAAGAGCGCCGGTGCATGATGGTGTTGGATACTACGTCGTGGTTGCGAGGCGACGACGACACCAACTGGATGCAAGGACTCCCCGCTTGGAGGGCAAACCTGTTTACAGACCCTGACTTGCTGCAACAGTTCAAGGAAGAGGGAAACTCGGATTGGACGGACAACGAAAACGAGCTGACCAAGTATATGAATCCTACCAGTATGTGCGAGGAAGATCAGCACGCGCTCACAGATGATCCCGTTGTGTCCCTGCAATCTGTACAACTTCGAAAACTGCGTCCCTCTTGCCTAATTGAAGTTTGCCGAAAAGAAGCGCGCCCGGTGGGGAGTAATTCATGACTTGGAGAACAGCCAAACTGTCCTTTTGTTGCATTTGAAGGGTGTAGACTTGCCCTCGAATGAAATGTCCACGTCCTGCCGGAATTTGAGGCTCCGGGACCGCAGACATGTCCCACGGGGATAGAGACGATGAAGACGAGGCAAGTTACACGTTTCCAATGATGATGGAGTGGATAAAGAGAGGGGAGGGGAGGTCCCAGTAGAGGAGGGAGAAGCGCAACCCAGAACCAGTGCATGCTGCTTTTCTGCGCTCACACGACGGATCCATGTAGGTGGCCAGTTCCTCTTCGTTGTCCGTTTGCTCCGTCCCTAGCGCAAACAGCTGTTCATCCTGCCACAGGTTGCCAGTAAGCAGGGGTTCCTTGCATCCACGGTGTGTCGTCGCCGCCTCGCACCCACGACTCAGTGTTCAACACAATCATCCACCGGCGCTCGTTCTCCTTCAACTCCCATCGCAACCTCTCCGGTGAGATCCAAGGGGTGTACAGCATTTTGCTCGCGGGTGGGTCCGCTGCCCCATTCAAATATTGTGCGAGCTCGGGGTAAGAAACCCCGAAGATCCTATCGGTGCCCTTCACGCCGCTCCCACGAATGTATGTTACTTCAAAAAGGGCATCCTGCTCGCCCAGTTGAACTTCCTTGAAAAGTTGTGCCCCCGGTGGGGAGTAGTTGATGACTTCCATAACAGCAAATCTGCCTTTGTATTCAACTTGCAAGGTGTAGGTTTTCCCTCGAATGAAATGTCGACGCCCGACCGGTTTCCGAGGCTCCGTAACTTTCTTCCCTTTTTTTTTTCTTGACACGTTTTTTTTGGGGGGCGATGGCGATCGATATCCTTGGTCTTGCTTCAACAGGCGGTACAACAGTCGTTGCCGGAAATCCCACCCAATACGGTCATCATCCTTGTACTGTTGTTTCCTGAAATATGTGTCCCCAAGTTTGAAATATACACGGTCCCCAAGTGAACCTAAGAAGGCGTCTGGAACCGTCAGCAACTTCCAGAGGAACGCGAGCATTTCAAACGCGCAGTCGCTTCGGTCGTCTATTGAGAATGGTTGTGGTACCTGCGTATGCAATCCACCCATCCAGAAAAACAAACACATAAGGTGGGCGGGGTGCTCCAGGTATGACATCCATGAATTATTAAGCCAAGCAAGCGCAGTATGGCAATTGTGTACACTACCATATAACCAGCATATGTTGGGAACAATTGCAGAGAACAACTCTCTTGTGAATCAAGCTAGAAAAAAGTGTGTGTGTGTGTGTGTGTGTGTGTGGGAGGGAGGGGGGGGGGGGACCGGCACCCTTTTGCCTATGTATTTGCTCTGTTTTTTCCCATCGCGGAGCAAAGTTGGCATCATTCCCAGGACTCTATGCAAGGTTTGCTGTCCGGCAGCTAATGTAGGGTCAGCGCTTCCTTCATCCATGCAATAGTCCCGTTCTGCTGTGCTTGAGTCAAAGTCGACGTAAAACGTTGGGTATCCCCCCCACAGAACTTCTTGAATTTGTTATACCAAAACAAAATCCAGCGTCCATTTCCCGCTTTTCTTTTTTTTGTTTCCGCTTGGACCGGCATCAAAACAGTGTGACACTTCTTGAGTCTGTCAAACCTATGAAATAATAGACAACGAACTCATTAAGTTCACAACCACAATGATTGATCAGATCCGTACCCCTCAATCTTTAAGCAGGGAGACAACCACTTGCGTGGTTCGTCTGCACGTTTGGAGAGCTCACTGGCCGCGCAGGGTGACAACAGCAGAAAGCCCTGGTTTAAAGCTTCCATGAAGAGACGTCCCAAAAACCATTTGATCACTGCCAAGTTCACTACTCCCTCGTAGTTCCCAACTGCCTACCAACAATCAGCCAAACAACGTCTTAGATTCCGACACAGGCACCCGTAGCAAAAAATCAGTGTCAACACAGTCACCCGCACAGCGTTGGTGGACCTGGACATCGGCGTCCCGCACATCAGCGAGCCCATGGAAATCTAAGGGCCAGACCTTTGCAAAGTCCGAAGTTCGTGGATCTGGTGGAGGGGGGTCGCAGTCCAACCTGTTATTCCACCATTCCAGCAAAGACACGGGGGGGTCGTGTCGGTACGAAGTGGAGGAACAGGAGGAAGAGGAGGAAGAAGAGGGAGTTGAAGAAGTCGAGGAAGAGGAACAACAGGAGGCGGAGGAAGAAGTGGAGGAAGAGGAGCAAGAGGAGGACGAGAAGGAAGAGGAGGCCCTGGAACAAGAAGGGGACGAGGAATTCGAGGAGGTTGAGGAGTTGCATGAGGAGGAGGAAACCGATGAAGAAGTGGAGGAGGAGGAAGAACAGCAGGAGGAAGAAGGAGAGGGGTGAGACAAGGCACAAGGGATTCCCTCTGGTATGCTGTGCTTGGAGTTCGCGCTCCTTGCTTCGGACCAGTAACCGCAGCTGCTTTTCCAACACTTCCAGACGGACCGGTATGTTCAATGAAAATACTGGTGGCACCGACGGGAATCGAACTGGCGACAGGGCCCAGATGGTAGAACTTGACCACTGGGCTATCACGGTGTCCATAATAATAATAATAATAATAATAATAATAATAATAATAATAATAATAATAATAATAATAATAATAATAATAATAATAATAATAATAATAATAATAATAATAATAATAATAATAATAATAGTGCTTCTCTGTCAATGGCTGATGCATTTCTGCACATGCGCCTCCATCGTCTCACCCGTGAGGGGAGTACGAAGAATTGACGATAAGCTCTAATGACACCCCCGCAAGGGCAGTTCCAACACTTCCAGACGGGCCGGTATGTTCAATGAAAATACTGGTCCAGAAATAGACCGGTATGTTCAATGAAAATACTGGTGGCACCGACGGGAATCGAACTGGCGACAGGGCCCAGATGGTAGAACTTGACCACTGGGCTATCACGGTGTCCAATAATAATAATAATAATAATAATAATAATAATAATAATAGTGTATCTCCTGCCAATTGCTGAGCCAAAAGGCCATGTGCATCCAGTCCTCCATTCCATAAGGAAAGTCTCCACACCAATCGGTGGAATAAAGGAAGTGACGGCATAGAACATTACTCTAGGAGCTTTATACCAATCAGCCCATGGAAAGGACCGATGGCCTATGTACTCCCTAATAATAATAATAATAATAATAATAATAATAATAATAATAATAATAATAATAATAATAATAATAATAGTAATAAGCAGTCGTCGTCGTCGTCGTCGTCGTCGTAGTAGTAGTAGTAGTAGTAGTAGTAGTAGTAGTAGTAGTAGTAGTAGTAGTAGTAGTATAAGTATAAGTATAAGTATAGTTATAGGTAGGTATAGGTATTATTATTATTATTATTATTATTATTATTATTATTATTATTATTATTATTATTATTATTATTATTATTATTATTATTATTATTATTATTATTATTATTATTATTATTATTATTATTATTATTATTATTGGACACCGTGATAGCCCAGTGGTCAAGTTCTACCATCTGGGCCCTGTCTCCAGTTCGATTCCCGTCGGTGCCACCAGTATTTTCATTGAACATACCGGTCTATTTCTGGACCAGTATTTTCATTGAACATACCGGCCCGTCTGGAAGTGTTGGAACTGCCCTTGCGGGGGTGTCATTAGAGCTTATCGTCAATTCTTCGTACTCCCCTCACGGGTGAGACGATGGAGGCGCATGTGCAGAAATGCATCAGCCATTGACAGAGAAGCACTATTATTATTATTATTATTATTATTATTATTATTATTATTATTATTATTATTATTATTATTATTATTATTATTATTATTATTATTATTATTATTATTATTATTATTATTATTATTATTATTATTATTATTATTATTATTATTATTATTATTATTATTATTATTATTATTATTATTATTATTATTATTATTATTATTATTATTATTATTATTGGACACCGTGATAGCCCAGTGGTCAAGTTCTACCATCTGGGCCCTGTCGCCAGTTCGATTCCCGTCGGTGCCACCAGTATTTTCATTGAACATACCGGTCCGTCTGGACCAGTATTTTCATTGAACATACCGGCCCGTCTGGAAGTGTTGGAACTGCCCTTGCGGGGGTGTCATTAGAGCTTATCGTCAATTCTTCGTACTCCCCTCACGGGTGAGACGATGGAGGCGCATGTGCAGATTTGCATCAGCCATTGACAGAGAAGCACTATTATTATTATTATTATTATTATTTTGGGGGGCACCAATACATGGTTGGGTGTCACCGCCACACGGCGGGGTTGTGGCCGTTGGCAGCTTGTTATGAGGGGTACATAATCAGTGCTCCACTGATTCATGAGACGGGAACTTTTACTGAGAGAAGCTCTCTCACCACGCTCACGGCTCTTGGCTCGGGGTGGCCTCTGGTATCACTCGGGGTGAGTGCGGGGGGTGGGGGTTATCTGAGGGAGGGGGTTGGGCTCAGTGGGTCACTGGACAGGTTGGTTAACTAAACTACTGTCGGTATGAGTGGGTATGAAGGCGAGAGGCCCCACACATTTCCACAAGCATTGAAATCACTCAACTGCCACAGTAGCGACTGCCTGGACGCGGGGCTCCTGACTCACCCTCTCTCCCAGAACCCCTCGTGCTCACTTTGCGGATGCCATGGGGATGCTCTGGCGGAGGGTCGGGACGTGTTGGGTGCATGTGACCGGGCCTGTCACTTAGTGTTCTCGGTAGATGACTCTTTTGTAGCTTCTATCGGACGCAGGGTTGCCACGACACCTCAATGATGCATAGTACGTCACGTCTCTGGCCTGGTTACGGGGGCGGGTAGCTGAGGCGGGTTCCTGAAGGCTGGTTACGGAAGCTATGTTATTGTTGTTGGGTTCCTGGCTGCTATGTTATTGTTGTTGGGTTCCTGGCTGCTATGTTATTGTTGTTGGATGCCTGGCTGCTATGTTATTGTTGTTGGGTTCCTGGCGGCGTACATGTTTATGCTTTTTTAAGGGTTGAGCTTTAAATAACCCCACTCGGGTCTTCTTTTATCGAGCTCACCACTCCGTGGATGGAGGCCTGGGGTAGACTTATACGATGTTTTTGATGCTAGGTTCCGTCTCCAGGGATTCGACTGGCATCGCTGCTTTGCCTCACCGCACTGCCTCACCCACACATCCACGCTGGCACACTGTTTCTCCTCTTGCTCTTGTACCTATGTCGCACACAGCTATGAGCTCACGCCGATGAGTGGTTGTGACGAGGTGCACCCAGCTGGATTGCGGGCGAGCCACGGCGGCCTCGCTCTCGCTCGCTCGCTCTCTCTCTCTCTCTCTCTCTCTCTCTCTCTCTCTCTCTCTCTTTTTTTTTTTTTTTTTTTTTTTTTTTTTTTTTTTTTGTTGTTGTTGTTGCTTTGCTTTGCTTTGCTTTGGGCGAGGCCTAGCTTTCACATGGGCGGGCTGAGCCTATGAGGGGCGCACGATAAGCGTTCCATTGATTTATGAGACGGGTCCCAATTACTGAGAGTAACTCATGTGAGTTGCTCATCATACTTATGGCTCTTGGCTCGGGGTGGCCTCTGGAATCACAAGGGGTGGGCACTGGGGGAGGGGGTTGTGTTCAGAGGGTCACCGCGAAGGATGGTCAACCAAACTACTGTCGGTCGGAGTTTGTACGAAGGCGAGAGGCCCTACACCTTACCACAAGCCTTGAAACGACTAAATGACCAAAGTAACGACGGACCGGAGCGGGGCTCCTGGCTCACCCTCTCTCTCAGCACTCTTCGTGCTCATCCTGCGGATGCCATGGGGTTGCTCTGGCGGAGGGTTATGGGGTGGTGGGTACACGTGCACGGGCCTGTCACTCTGTGCTCTCGGTAGATGACTCACTTGCAGCGTTTATCGGACGCAGGGTGGTTTGCCACGACACCTACCTCGATGATGCACAGCGGGTCCTGCCTCGTGCCTGGTTACGGATGCAGGTGAGTGTTTGTGTGTATTCCTATACATACGTACACGTATGCTTTTTAAGGGTTGAGCTTTAAATAACCCCACCTGGGTCCTCATTTATCGAGTTTACAACTCGAACAATGCGGCACCGGGGTCCCATACCACTTATGTCAGGTTCTTATGCGAAGAGTGCGGCCGCTAGTGCTGGCCCTATGGGTCAAGGCGGTAATCCTTCAGGTTTAGACGTTCCCCGTGGGAGTGCGCCTGCGGGTGGCGATGGCTACTCGGCCGGGGTGGGGTGGTCGAGTGCTCGCGTACCTGACGGGCAACCTGAATCACGTAGAGCCAGCAATCCTGCTGCATCTCGATCACCCTCCCCAACCTCGGAAGAGAAGTCACGTCCGGAAAGGTCTGGTCACGGCGTGTGGCAAGCGGTACCGCCACCGAGGAGGTGGCGGAGGAAGGTACGAAATGAGCTGGATAAGAGATGTTGCATAGTATGGGGGCTATCGCATGTCTCTCAGACAGTGGTCATGGCGCGAGACCGGATATAATGCAAGCTAACATGCAAGCTAAGTCTAAAGGTTTTGAAAATTGATGGGAGTAGCATGAAAATGAAAGATTTTAATGTATTTTAACTATTTTAAACAAAAAAGTTTTAAAACATTTTGAATTTCTAGCCGTTACAACTGTTTTTCGACCGTTAGCTATATTTTGGCTAGATTGTGGTTTTGGCTTGCCTGAGCTTGGTTTTTCTTAGTTTTTATGTTGTTTTACATCAAAATCAACGTAATTATATTTAATTTATTAAATTCTAATAATGTTACTTCAAATTCAAATTCAAATTCAAATGTGACTACAGTGGCACTGCCATTCACTTATCATAGTAGTCGTTATACATACTCACATACCGTAGGCTACTTGAACTATGCATGAAATTATATTAATACTAGTTTGTTCAGCATATTTACAATGCTTTTGAAGCATAAAACCGGTGCCGAAGCTTAGACTTCAAGTTGAGAGACACTGTTTTACACTACGGTAGTCGCTGTGATACAAACTTGAGACTAGTCACTTGCCACTCACTTGTAATCGTTATACATACTCACTGCCTACTTGAAGTATGCATGAAATTATATAAATACTAGTTTGTTTAGCATATTTATAATGTTTGTGAAGCATAAAACCGGTGCGGAAGCTTATATTTCAGAGTGAGTGACAGTGTTTTACACTAGTCACTGTGACTCCGGCTCGGCTCAGCCTCGGCACTTGCCACTCACTTGTAATCGTTATACATACTCACTGCCTACTTGAAGTATGCATGAAATTATATTAACACCAGTTTGTTTAGCATATTTATACTTTTTTTGAAGCATAAAACCGGTGCGGAAGCTTATATTTATTATGAACAATATTTCAGAGTGAGTCACAGTGTTTCAAGTTACACTACTACTGAGTCACCGTGACACTCAGCATACTTGCCACTCAATTGTAATCGTTATACATACTCACTGCCTACTTGAAGTATGCATGAAATTATATTAATACGAGTTTGTTCAGCATATTTATAATGTTTTTGAAGCATAAAACCGGTGCGGAAGCTTAGAAATGACGTTTATGCCTAGTCATAAAACAGTTACTACTTAGTCACAAGTATTAGTGTCAGTGACTGAAATACATACAACTTACATCTGAATGTTTGGAAAATTCATGAATATTAATGAAAATTCAAAATCGTATTAATACAAATGTTTTACAATTAATTAGACTTAAAATGTTTTAATATTAATCATACTTGTAGCATGAACGAAATGTAGCTACATCTTCATGCCTCCTCCTCTTACTCCTCCTCTTACTCCTCCTCCTCCTCCTCCTGATACTACTACTACTACTACTACCACCACTACTACTACTGCTACCACGACTGCTACTACGACTGCTACTACTACTGCCACTACTAGTACTACTACTACTACTACTACTACTACTACTACTGCTGCTGCTGCTGCTGCTGCTGCTACTACTACTACTACTACTACTACTACTACTACTACTACCAACATCACCACCACCAACCACCACCACCCCTATTACTGGTACTACTGTCTTGCTACTACTACTACTACTACTACTACTACTACTACTACTACTACTACTAGTTCTACTACTACTTTTCTACTACTGCTACTACTACTGCTACTGCTACTGCTACTACTACTGCTACTACTACTGCTACTACTACTAATAGTACTACTACTACTGGTACTACTACTACTACTACTACTACTACTACTACTACTACTACTACTACTACTACGACTACTACGACTACTACGACTACTACGACGACTACTAGCACTAGGAATGCATACATACATACATACATACGTAAATACATGCATGCATTCATACATATATGCATGCATACATGCATACATACATGCATACATACATACATGCATGCATACATGCATACATACACACATACATACATACATACGTACATACATACGTACGTACGTACACATACATACATACATACATACATACATACATGCGTGCATACATGCATGTGTGCGTACATACATACATACATACATGCATACCTGCATACATACATACATACATACATACATACATGCATACATGCATACATGCATACATACATACATACATACATACATACATATACATGCATACATACATGCATACATACATACATACATACATACATATGCATGCATACATATGTATGTATGTATGTATGTATGTATGTATGTATATAATGTACATATGTATGTATGTATGTATGTATGTACGCATGCATGTACGTATGTATATATGTATGTATGTATGTATGCCATATGTATGTATGTATCTATGTATGTATGTATGTATGTGTGTATGTGTGTACATATGTATGTATGTGTGTACGTATGCATGTATGTATGTATGTATACATACATACATACTACCACTACTACTACTACTACTACTACTACTACTACTACTACTACTACTACTACTACTACTACTACAAACACCACCACCACCGCCAACCAGCAGCAGCACCACCACCACCACTACTACTACCCAGAGCTGCCCTTGCCTAAAGAAGAAACAAATTCAAAAGAAATCAGTGCAAAGTACTGTGCAAACAGAAGCAAAAAGTGGCAAGAGTTGAAACAAAACAATACAATTTACCTTTTCCTCGAACCTCCCTCCACAGTGAGTTGCCTTTTCGACATGTCAGTCTAAGAGGAAGAAAGCAAGGAAAAAAATAATAAATAAAGACAGTGAACTGCTGCCCTTGGGCAAACACAAAAGCAATAAAAAACAAGAGAATATGTCCAACAAGAACAAAGCAAAAGGACAAACTTCATATGGGAGACATTATGTCGGCAACAATGAATCAAAAAAAAGTGGGTAAAAACACAATGGTTCACTGTGTTCCAACCGAAGTAGCAACCGTTTTTGGGCGCAACCCAAAAACGGTTGCTACTTCGGTTGCAAGGACCAATGCCGAATTTCACTTGACCGTAAATTGCGTACAAAATTTTCGTTGAAGTTTGGCGTCCTCACCATATTTTTTGCACCAACCCTTTTTTGTGACCCATCCGTTTGGGGACATAATGTCTCCCACATGAAGTTTGTAGCTGTTTGTCCTTTTGCTTTGTTCTTCTTGAACATATTCTCTTGTTTTTTATTGCTTTCGTGTTTGCCCAACGGCAGCAGTTCACTGGCTTTATTTATTTTTTCCCCCTTGCTTCCTTCCTCTTAGACTGACATGTCGAAAAGGCAACTCCATACTGTGGAGGAACGCCGTGCCGACAAAAAGAGGTTCGAGGAAATGGTAAATTGTATTGATTTGTTTCAATTCTTGCCACTTTTTGCTTCTGTTTGCACTGATTTCTTTTGAATTTGTGTTTCTTCTTTAGGCAAGGGCAGCTCTGGGTAGTAGTAGCAGTGGTGGTGGTAATGTCTCCCTGATGAAGTTTGTCCTTTTGCTTTGTTCTGTTTGACATATTCTCTTGTTTTTTATTGCTTTCGTGTTTCCGCAATGGCAGCAGTTCACTGGCTTTATTTATTTTTTTTCCCCTTGCTTCCTGCCTCTTAGACTGACATGTCGAAAAGGCAACTCCATACTGTGGAGGAACGCCGTGCCGACAAAAAGAGGTTCAAGGAAAAGGTAAATTGTACTGTTTTGTTTCAATTCTTGCCACTTTTTGCTTCTGTTTGCACTGATTTCTTTTGAATTTGTGTTTCTTTAGGCAACGGCAGCTCTGGGTAGTAGTGGTGGTGGTGGCGGTGGTGCTGCTGGTTGGTAGTGGTGCTTGTAGTGGTAGTAGTAGTAGTAGTAGTAGTAGTAGTAGTAGTAGTGGTAGTAGTAGTAGTAGCAGCAGCAGCAGTAGTAGTAGTAGTAGTAGTACTAACTACTGCTACTACGACTGCTACTACCACTGCCACTGCTACTACTACTACTACTACTACTACTACTACTACTAGCAGTAGTAGTGGTAGTAGTAGTAGTAGCAAGACAGTAGTACCAGTAATAGGGGTGGTGGTGGTTGGTGGTGATGTTGGTAGTAGTAGTAGTAGTAGTAGTAGTAGTAGTAGTAGTAGTAGCAAGACAGTAGTACCAGTAATAGGGGTGGTGGTTGGTGGTGGTGATGTTGGTAGTAGTAGTAGTAGGAGGAGTAAGAGGAGGAGGCATGAAGATGTAGCTACATTTCGTTCATGCTACAAATATGATTAATATTAAAACATTTTAAGTCTAATTAATTGTAAAACATTTGTATTAATACGATTTTGAATTTTCATTAACATTCATGAATTTTCCAAACATTCAGATGTAAGTTGTATGTATTTCAGTCACTGACACTAATACTTGTGACTAAGTAGTAACTTTTATGACTAGGCGCATAAACGTCATTTCTAAGCTTCCGCACCGGTTTTATGCTTTAAAAACATTATAAATATGCTGAACAAACTCGTATAATTTCATGCATACTTCAAGTAGGCAGTGAGTATGTATAACGAATACAAGTGAGTGGCAAGTAGTCTGAGTGTCACAGTGACTGGTGGACGGTAAAGTCAACACTGTCACTCACACTGAAATCTAAGCTTCCGCACCGGTTTTATGCTTCAAAAACATTGTAAATATGCTAAACAAACTAGTATTAATATAATTTCATGCATACTTTAAGTAGGCAGTGAGTATGTATAACGATTACAAGTGGAGTGTCAGTGGCACGACTACGGTGTAAAACACTGTCACTGTGACTCACTCTGAAATATAAGCTTCCGGCCGCACCGGTTTTATGCTTCAAAAAAATTATGAATATGCTAAACAAGCTGGTGTTAATATGATTTCATGCTTACTTCAAGTAGGCAGTGAGTATGTATAACGATTACAAGTGAGTGGCAAGTCCTGAGCTGAGCCGGTCGGTGGCACAGTGACTGAGTGTAAAACACTGTCACTCACTCTGAAATATAAGCTTCCGCACCGGTTTTATGCTTTAAAAACATTATATTAAATAATATGCTAAACAAACTGGTATTAATATAATTTCATGCATACTTCAAGTAGGCAGTGAGTATGTATAACGATTACAAGTGAGTGGCAAGTAGTCTCAAGTTAGTATCACAGTGACTAGTGTAAAACAGTGTCTCTCATCTTGAAGTGTCAGCTTCGGTACCGGTTTTATGCTTCAAAAACATTGTAAATATGCTGAACAAGCTAGTATTAATATAATTTCATGCATAGTTCAAGTAGTATGTGAGTATGTATAACGACTATAAGTGAATGGCTGCCACCAGTAACCAACTTGAAAATTTCTAGTCACATTTGAGTTTGAATTTGAATTTGAAGTAATATTATTAGAATTTAATAAATTAAATATAATTATGTTGATTTTGATGTGAAACAACATAAAAACTAAGAAAAACCAAGCTTAGGCAAGCCAAAACCACAATCTAGCCAAAATATAGCTAACGGTCGAAAACAGTTGTAACGGCTAGAAATTCAAATTTTTTTTTAATTTTTTTAATAGTTAAAATAAATTAAAATCTTTCATTTTCATGCTACTCCCATCAATTTTCAAAACCTTTAGACTTAGCTTGCATGTTAGCTTGCATTATATCCGGTCGAGATCTCCGAATTCTCGGTCTCGGGGAAGTCGAGGTGGAATTCGCGGGCAGAGGTAGCGGGCGGCATTTGCGGATTAAATGTGCGTCTTGTGAGGAGGCGGAGAAGATGGTGCGGCTGCTGCGGGAGCGTAAGTTCTTCACGGGAAAGGTTCACGTTGCGACGGGTAGGACTTTCCGGGAAAGAGAGAAGCAGCGGGCTGCACGGGGGGATGCCCAGTATGTAGAGATGCAGAGGGAGCTTCGCAAGCAGGGGTTTGGCTACTGGGTGCTCGACGTGGAAGTCGACGAGCCCCAGCGCGAAGCCTCAAGCGGTGAATCTCCCTTGGCGGAGTGGGGCGGGATGCGGGAGCTGGAGGAGCTGGGGCGGAGGGTGCAGGATGGGCCGTGGAGGGTGGCGGAGGGCTCCAGGCGGGCTCAACCGAAGCGCAGGCATCGGCACCAGCTTCGTTCTTCCCAATTTGTGAAAGGCTTCCCACTGAGGGTGGCCTCACATAATTGGCAAGGCAAAGTGGGTGCGGATCCCAGGCTTTGGGGAATGGCCGGAGCACTACAAGGAGCGAGGCTGGGTGATCGTCGGAGTCCAGGAGCACAACCTATCGTCGCAGAAGGTGGAGAAGCTCCAAGTCGACGGCTTCGCAGTCCTCGGCAAAGCGGCTGCGACTGGTGCGGGCTCGCGTCTCTTGGGGGGGGTCTTGACATTGGTGGCCAACTATCTGGCACCGTGCGCTACCATTGTACAGGCGCCTGTTCCACACCCACAGCAATTGTGGGTGAGGCTGTCGTCTGGGAGCGCGACGGCGTCGGATGTGTTCGT
Organism: Paulinella micropora; assembly: GCA_019918135.1. Classification (NCBI taxonomy): domain Eukaryota; phylum Cercozoa; class Imbricatea; order Euglyphida; family Paulinellidae; genus Paulinella; species Paulinella micropora. Next base: position 280,477 of record WBZZ01006573.1, on the reverse strand, counting down.
CGGCAACGGCTACTTCCCCCAAGAAAATCAACGAGAGGAATCTATTGCAGCCTATGAGGCGTGGCAGGCGGCCGTCTCCTACTTCGCCACCAAAGGTCATGTGGTTACGGTTGGTGATGCTAATGCTAAGCTGGGGCCCGCCAGAATAGCGCGGGAGGAGGGAGTGGTGGGCCCCTTTGGCGAGATAGATGAGAGCGGTAGAGGGGTTAGGAGTGAGAATGGCGAGTTGCTGGCTGCGATGCTTGTTGCCACGGGGTTGCGCAATCTCAGTGGGTTTTCGCAACCACGGGGGGACAAATATTGGTGGTCTAGGCAGGAAAATGTAGGTGGACGAAGGCATCTGCTGGATTACATCTGCGTCTCTTCCGAGCTGGCGGAGGAGGCGAGCTTCGGCGTCGACGAGGTAGACCTTGATACCGACCACAAAGCTGTGTGGGCGGAACTGGTCTGGGGGGGACAGCCACCCCCCAAAAAGCAGGTAAAGAGGTACAAAGCATTCAAGGCAGAGCGCTTGATAGGCAGGGTAGTTGAGGGTAAGGAGAGTGAGCTGTCTAAGCTTAGGTTGAAGTACGACGAGACCTTTGCATCTGGTATATCGGGGCTGTTGCCAGATGGCCTCCCAGATCTATCAGCAGTGGAGGACCCGGATGAGCTTCGGCAGGAGGTAGATAGGGTCGCTAGCTTAGTGGTCCGAGCTTTCACGGGCGCAGCCGCGAAGGTCTTGGGAGTTCGGGTGATTAGGCCAGGGTTTACTAATGCATGGTTTGATTAGAGTCTTAGGGAAGCGATTGCGCGACGGAGAGAGGCATACGGCCTCTGGCGAAGGAATGAGGCCAACCGAGAGGCCTGGCAAAGATATAAAGAAGCGAGGAAGGCGGTCAGAAGGTTATGCAAGGAGAAGAAGGAGCAAGCGTGGAAGCGGGTCCAGAATGACACCGCTGCCAACTTCAGGAGCGCTACCATGGCCACGTACTGGAAGCTGTCAAAGCGTTTGGGCGGGGTTCGGCGGTCCAAAGCTTCTGCTCCTGTTCGGAAGCCCGATTGCACTCTGGCATGCACACTCCGGGAAAAACTACAAGAATGGGAAGAATACCGCCGACGTATGGTGGTACCCAAAGAAAACCAGTTTTTGGAGGATGCATGTGTAAAGGAAGTCGGTTCCGATGAGGAAGCAGCGCGGATTGAGCCCGAGCGGAAGGCCCGCGAAACCTTCCAGTATAACGACAACCTGCGCGACCAATTCGAGGCCATGGCGCATGCCGAGGAGATCCGGACTGAGACGGGCCCGCTGGACTATGATTACACCGAGAAGGAAGTGGAGCTCTGCCAGGAAAATCTCCAGAATCACAAAGCGTGCTCACCGGATAAGATCAAGAACGAGATGCTCAAGTACGGAGGCACGCGGATTGTGAGCTTTCTGGTGCGCTTCTTCAACTGGTTGAAATCGTGCGAATACACCCCCAGCGACTGGGGCAAAGCGATTATCGTCAACATCCCAAAAGGAGGCGACCCAACCGATCCGGAAAATTGGAGAGACATCGCGATTCTGAGCTGTCTGGGTAAGATGTATCTGTCCCTTATGGCGGCGAGGCTTACGGCTTTCATCGATCAGCCGGGCAGGCTTCGCCCAGAGCAGGGTGGGTTCCGGCCAAAACGTAGTACGGGGGACCAGATTTTTGTCCTTAAGGAGCGTCTGCGCCTTAGACAACAAGCTGGCCTCCGTTCTTTCGTTTTGTTCGTGGATCTGAGAAAGGCATTCCCTACGGTTTGGCGGGCCGGGTTGTTTCAGAGGCTAACCCGGATGGGGGTACAGGGCAAGTTCTATCGCATTCTGCGGAGTTTTTACCGAAGAACGTCATCGCGAGTGCTAGTCGATGGCGAACTCACTGGTGAAGTGCTGGAAGAGATGGGAGTTCAGCAAGGGTCGCCGTTGTCACCGTCGCTGTTCAACGTCTTCATGGATGAGCTAACGGTCCGAATCGCGAAAGAGTTGGAGATCGAGGACCTCAACCGCATCGAAGACATACGGACCCTGCTTTACGCCGACGACGTTGCGGTAATTGCGCATAGTGTCACGGAGCTTCAACAGATTGTAAATGTCGTGGCGACATTCGTGGAGGACTATCGGCTTGAAATCAACCTGAAACCGGGCAAGACGGAAGTCATGCCGATATACCGGCACGCCAAGTCAAAAAAGTCGCCCCCATGCGTGAGGTTCCGGGGCAAGGTTCTCAACGTCACCGACCACTACAAATACCTGGGAGTTCTGCTCACGGACACCCTCTCCGATAAACCGCAAGCGAAGCGGGCGGCGGAAATCACTGTAGCGGGAACGGCTGCCTACTACCCCCTCTGGATTGCCCACGAAGTTCCAGCGCGTCTTCGGCTGATGAATTGGCAGCAAATGGTTGGCGCAAAGTTGCTTTACGCATCGGGCTTTTTGGGATCTGCCGGGCGCCAACAAGCTGACTAAGCTCGCGGGTCATCTTGGGTGTTGGTACGCGCACAAGCGGCTGCATCACCAGGGGTTTAGGCGGCACGCCGAGTTTTAGCATCCTTGCCAAGGCGGCCCGGCTTCGGTTCCTAGGGCGCATCGAGCTACTGGGCAACACAGCGCTAACACGCAGGCTTTACAACACGGGTCGGTGCAAATGGCAGGAAGATACGGAAAATTTGATCTTAGCAGATCACAGGCTGCGGGAGGGCTTGGATGCGCTCAAGCGGGTCGTGAACGAAGATGGCACGGTAGATGATAAGGACTGGCGGGCCGCTCTGGCGAACTGGAACGAGGTGGTAAAGCAATGGTCTGTCCGGCAGGAAGTAGCTGGCTGGGAGCGGCAGCCTAAGCACTCTGATGGGCTTAGGGTGCTGCTTAGCCAGATGTCTTCCCGCTCTGCTTTCCCACGTTGGCGGGCGCTGGAGGGGGGAAGTCACAACCTTATCAGAAGGCGATTGTTGAGCTGCAACAATCGCCTTCGCCTCTACCGATCCAAATTTGGCTCATGCTCGCCGGACTGCTCAAGCTGTTTCGCCTTGTGTGGCCTTGAGGTTAACGAGTCGTTACGTCACTTCCTGCTGCATTGCCCAACGTTTGCGAGCTCTCGTGAGGCACTGTTTAAGTTTATCGATGAGGCGCAAGCCCGGCAGCCCCTCATGCTGAATCGAGGAGGGCTTTATCACAGGGAACTGCGGGAGACGGAGGAGGAGATGAGGCTCTTCAAAGAGGAATGGCTGAAGGGGGAGGATGAAAAGATGGCGGCGATGCTCGGCGTTTTGTTTATCCCTGTCCCAGAAGAGGTGGGGGAGGAGTTAGGAAGGTTTGTTGCCACCATCTGGAAGGAGTGGGAGGAGTTGGAGGCGCAGATCAGGGAGGCAGAGGGGGCGGAGGAGGAGGAGGAGGTGATCGACCTCACGGTCGTTCAGGAGGTGGGTAGAAGGAGGGGAAGGCCTAGTCAGGTAGAATGTCTGGCTAGATCTGTTGTAGGTGGAGGTCAGCGCAGCGTCGCGGACTTCTTCTCGGCAGATAACTCCTCTCACTCCTTGCACCCACTTGCACATGCACAGCACGCTCATTTGCACATTGCACCGCCAGTCGAGTCTTTGGAGCGGAGCCGCGTCACCGAACGGCCCCGTGCTAAAAATGGAGGCACATGTCCGACAGGATCCAAGGCCAATTGACTGATAAGTCTATTATTATTATTATTATTATTATTATTATTATTATTATTGGACACCGTGATAGCCCAGTGGTCAAGTTCTACCATCTGGGCCCTGTCGCCAGTTCGATTCCCGTCGGTGCCACCAGTATTTTCATTGAACATACCGGTCTATTTCTGGACCAGTATTTTCATAGAACATACCGGCCCGTCTGGAAGTGTTGGAACTGCCCTTGCGGGGGTGTCATTAGAGCTTATCGTCAATTCTTCGTACTCCCCTCACGGGTGAGACGATGGAGGCGCATGTGCAGAAATGCATCAGCCATTGACAGAGAAGCACTATTATTATTATTATTATTATTATTTTGGACACCGTGATAGCCCAGTGGTCAAGTTCTACCATCTGGGCCCTGTCGCCAGTTCGATTCCCGTCGGTGCCACCAGTATTTTCATTGAACATACCGATCCGTCTGGACCAGTATTTTCATTGAACATACCGGCCCGTCTGGAAGTGTTGGAACTGCCCTTGCGGGGGTGTCATTAGAGCTTATCGTCAATTCTTCGTACTCCCCTCACGGGTGAGACGATGGAGGCGCATGTGCAGAAATGCATCAGCCATTGACAGAGAAGCACTATTATTATTATTATTATTATTATTATTATTATTATTATTATTTAGGGAGTACATAGGCCATCGGTCCTTTCCATGGGCTGATTGGTATAAAGCTCCTAGAGTAATGTTCTATGCCGTCACTTCCTTTATTCCACCGATTGGTGTGGAGACTTTCCTTATGGAATGGAGGACTGGATGCACATGGCCTTTTGGCTCAGCAATTGGCAGGAGATACACTATTATTATTATTATTATTATTATTATTATTATTATTATTATTATTATTATTAGGGAGTACATAGGCCATCGGTCCTTTCCATGGGCTGATTAGTATAAAGCTCCTAGAGTAATGTTCTATGCCGTCACTTCCTTTATTCCACCGATTGGTGTGGAGACTTTCCTTATGGAATGGAGGACTGGATGCACATGGCCTTTTGGCTCAGCAATTGGCAGGAGATACACTATTATTATTATTATTATTATTATTATTATTGTTATTATTATTATTATTATTATTATTATTATTATTATTATTATTATTATTATGGACACCGTGATAGCCCAGTGGTCAAGTTCTACCATCTGGGCCCTGTCGCCAGTTCGATTCCCGTCGGTGCCACCAGTATTTTCATTGAACATACCGGTCTATTTCTGGACCAGTATTTTCATTGAACATACCGGCCCGTCTGGAAGTGTTGGAACTGCCCTTGCGGGGGTGTCATTAGAGCTTATCGTCAATTCTTCGTACTCCCCTCACGGGTGAGACGATGGAGGCGCATGTGCAGAAATGCATCAGCCATTGACAGAGAAGCACTATTATTATTATTATTATTATTATTATTATTATTATTATTATTATTATTATTATTATTATTATTATTATTATTATTATTATTATTATTATTATTATTATTATTATTATGGACACCGTGATAGCCCAGTGGTCAAGTTCTACCATCTGGGCCCTGTCGCCAGTTCGATTCCCGTCGGTGCCACCAGTATTTTCATTGAACATACCGGTCCGTCTGGAAGTGTTGGAACTGCCCTTGCGGGGGTGTCATTAGAGCCTATCGTCAATTCTTCGTACTCCCCTCACGGGTGAGACGATGGAGGCGCATGTGCAGATTTGCATCAGCCATTGACAGAGAAGCACTATTATTATTATTATTACTATTATTATTATTTTTATTATTATTATTATTATTATTATTATTATTATTATTATTATTATTATTATTATTATTATTATTATTATTATTATTATTATTATTATTATTATGGACACCGTGATAGCCCAGTGGTCAAGTCCTACCATCTGGGCCCTGTCGCCAGTTCGATTCCAGTCGGTGCCACCAGTATTTTCATTGAACATACCGGTCCGTCTGGAAGTGTTGGAACTGCCCGTGCGGGGGTGTCATTAGAGCCTATCGTCAATTCTTCGTACTCCCCTCACGGGTGAGACGATGGAGGCGCATGTGCAGATTTGCATCAGCAATTGACAGAGAAGCACTATTATTATTATTATTATTATTATTATTATTATTATTATTATTATTATTATTATTATTATTATTATTATTATTATTATTATTATTATCGTCAAGTTCTACCATCTGGGCCCTGTCGCCAGTTCGATTCCCGTCGGTGCCACCAGTATTTTCATTGAACATACCGATCCGTCTGGACCAGTATTTTCATTGAACATACCGGCCCGTCTGGAAGTGTTGGAACTGCCCTTGCGGGGGTGTCATTAGAGCTTATCGTCAATTCTTCGTACTCCCCTCACGGGTGAGACGATGGAGGCGCATGTGCAGAAATGCATCAGCCATTGACAGAGAAGCACTATTATTATTATTATTATTATTATTATTATTATTATTATTATTATTATTATTATTATTATTATTATTATTATTATTATTATTATTATTATTATTTGGACACCGTGATAGCCCAGTGGTCAAGTTCTACCATCTGGGCCCTGTCGCCAGTTCGATTCCCGTCGGTGCCACCAGTATTTTCATTGAACATACCGGTCTATTTCTGGACCAGTATTTTCATTGAACATACCGGCCCGTCTGGAAGTGTTGGAACTGCCCTTGCGGGGGTGTCATTAGAGCTTATCGTCAATTCTTCGTACTCCCCTCACGGGTGAGACGATGGAGGCGCATGTGCAGAAATGCATCAGCCATTGACAGAGAAGCACTATTATTATTATTATTATTATTATTATTATTATTATTGGACACCGTGATAGCCCAGTGGTCAAGTTCTACCATCTGGGCCCTGTCGCCAGTTCGATTCCCGTCGGTGCCACCAGTATTTTCATTGAACATACCGATCCGTCTGGACCAGTATTTTCATTGAACATACCGGCCCGTCTGGAAGTGTTGGAACTGCCCTTGCGGGGGTGTCATTAGAGCTTATCGTCAATTCTTCGTACTCCCCTCACGGGTGAGACGATGGAGGCGCATGTGCAGATTTGCATCAGCCATTGACAGAGAAGCACTATTATTATTATTATTATTATTATTATTTTGGGGGGCACCAATACATGGTTGGGTGTCACCGCCACACGGCGGGGTTGTGGCCGTTGGCAGCTTGTTATGAGGGGTACATAATCAGTGCTCCACTGATTCATGAGACGGGAACTTTTACTGAGAGAAGCTCTCTCACCACGCTCACGGCTCTTGGCTCGGGGTGGCCTCTGGTATCACTCGGGGTGAGTGCGGGGGGTGGGGGTTATCTGAGGGAGGGGGTTGGGCTCAGTGGGTCACTGGACAGGTTGGTTAACTAAACTACTGTCGGTATGAGTGGGTATGAAGGCGAGAGGCCCCACACATTTCCACAAGCATTGAAATCACTCAACTGCCACAGTAGCGACTGCCTGGACGCGGGGCTCCTGACTCACCCTCTCTCCCAGAACCCCTCGTGCTCACTTTGCGGATGCCATGGGGATGCTCTGGCGGAGGGTCGGGACGTGTTGGGTGCATGTGACCGGGCCTGTCACTTAGTGTTCTCGGTAGATGACTCTTTTGTAGCTTCTATCGGACGCAGGGTTGCCACGACACCTCAATGATGCATAGTACGTCACGTCTCTGGCCTGGTTACGGGGGCGGGTAGCTGAGGCGGGTTCCTGAAGGCTGGTTACGGAAGCTATGTTATTGTTGTTGGGTTCCTGGCTGCTATGTTATTGTTGTTGGGTTCCTGGCTGCTATGTTATTGTTGTTGGATGCCTGGCTGCTATGTTATTGTTGTTGGGTTCCTGGCGGCGTACATGTTTATGCTTTTTTAAGGGTTGAGCTTTAAATAACCCCACTCGGGTCTTCTTTTATCGAGCTCACCACTCCGTGGATGGAGGCCTGGGGTAGACTTATACGATGTTTTTGATGCTAGGTTCCGTCTCCAGGGATTCGACTGGCATCGCTGCTTTGCCTCACCGCACTGCCTCACCCACACATCCACGCTGGCACACTGTTTCTCCTCTTGCTCTTGTACCTATGTCGCACACAGCTATGAGCTCACGCCGATGAGTGGTTGTGACGAGGTGCACCCAGCTGGATTGCGGGCGAGCCACGGCGGCCTCGCTCTCGCTCGCTCTCTCTCTCTCTCTCTCTCTCTCTCTCTCTCTCTCTCTCTCTCTCTCTCTCTCTCTCTCTCTTTTTTTTTTTTTTTTTTTTTTTTTGTTGTTGTTGTTGCTTTGCTTTGCTTTGCTTTGGGCGAGGCCTAGCTTTCACATGGGCGGGCTGAGCCTATGAGGGGCGCACGATAAGCGTTCCATTGATTTATGAGACGGGTCCCAATTACTGAGAGTAACTCATGTGAGTTGCTCATCATACTTATGGCTCTTGGCTCGGGGTGGCCTCTGGAATCACAAGGGGTGGGCACTGGGGGAGGGGGTTGTGTTCAGAGGGTCACCGCGAAGGATGGTCAACCAAACTACTGTCGGTCGGAGTTTGTACGAAGGCGAGAGGCCCTACACCTTACCACAAGCCTTGAAACGACTAAATGACCAAAGTAACGACGGACCGGAGCGGGGCTCCTGGCTCACCCTCTCTCTCAGCACTCTTCGTGCTCATCCTGCGGATGCCATGGGGTTGCTCTGGCGGAGGGTTATGGGGTGGTGGGTACACGTGCACGGGCCTGTCACTCTGTGCTCTCGGTAGATGACTCACTTGCAGCGTTTATCGGACGCAGGGTGGTTTGCCACGACACCTACCTCGATGATGCACAGCGGGTCCTGCCTCGTGCCTGGTTACGGATGCAGGTGAGTGTTTGTGTGTATTCCTATACATACGTACGCGTATGCTTTTTAAGGGTTGAGCTTTAAATAACCCCACCTGGGTCCTCATTTATCGAGTTTACAACTCGATCAATGCGGCACCGGGGTCCCATACCACTTATGTCAGGTTCTTATGCGAAGAGTGCGGCCGCTAGTGCTGGCCCTATGGGTCAAGGCGGTAATCCTTCAGGTTTATTATTTAGACGTTCCCCGTGGGAGTGCGCCTGCGGGTGGCGATGGCTACTCGGCCGGGGTGGGGTGGTCGAGTGCTCGCATACCTGACGGGCAACCTGAATCACGTAGAGCCAGCAATCCTGCTGCATCTCGATCACCCTCCCCAACCTCGGAAGAGAAGTCACGTCCGGAAAGGTCTGGTCACGGCGTGTGGCAAGCGGTACCGCCACCGAGGAGGTGGCGGAGGAAGGTACGAAATGAGCTGGATAAGAGATGTTGCAAAGTATGGGGGCTATCGCATGTCTCTCAGACAGTGGTCATGGCGCGAGAGCTCCAAATTCTCGGTCTCGGGGAAGTCGAGGTGGAATTCGCGGGCAGAGGTAGCGGGCGGCATTTGCGGATTAAATGTGCGTCTTGTGAGGAGGCGGAGAAGATGGTGCGGCTGCTGCGGGAGCGTAAGTTCTTCACGGGAAAGGTTCACGTTGCGACGGGTAGGACTTTCCGGGAAAGAGAGAAGCAGCGGGCTGCACGGGGGGATGCCCAGTATGTAGAGATGCAGAGGGAGCTTCGCAAGCAGGGGTTTGGCTACTGGGTGCTCGACGTGGAAGTCGACGAGCCCCAGCGCGAAGCCTCAAGCGGTGAATCTCCCTTGGCGGAGTGGGGCGGGATGCGGGAGCTGGAGGAGCTGGGCGGAGGGTGCAGGATGGGCCGTGGAGGGTGGCGGAGGGCTCCAGGCGGGCTCAACCGAAGCGCAGGCATCGGCACCAGCTTCGTTCTTCCCAATTTGTGAAAGGCTTCCCACTGAGGGTGGCCTCACATAATTGGCAAGGCAAAGTGGGTGCGGATCCCAGGCTTTGGGGAATGGCCGGAGCACTACAAGGAGCGAGGCTGGGTGATCGTCGGAGTCCAGGAGCACAACCTATCGTCGCAGAAGGTGGAGAAGCTCCAAGTCGACGGCTTCGCAGTCCTCGGCAAAGCGGCTGCGACTGGTGCGGGCTCGCGTCTCTTGGGGGGGTCTTGACACATTGGTGGCCAACTATCTGGCACCGTGCGCTACCATTGTACAGGCGCCTGTTCCACACCCACAGCAATTGTGGGTGAGGCTGTCGTCTGGGAGCGCGACGGCGTCGGATGTGTTCGTCGGCAACGGCTACTTCCCCCAAGAAAATCAACGAGAGGAATCTATTGCAGCCTATGAGGCGTGGCAGGCGGCCGTCTCCTACTTCGCCACCAAAGGTCATGTGGTTACGGTTGGTGATGCTAATGCTAAGCTGGGGCCCGCCAGAATAGCGCGGGAGGAGGGAGTGGTGGGCCCCTTTGGCGAGATAGATGAGAGCGGTAGAGGGGTTAGGAGTGAGAATGGCGAGTTGCTGGCTGCGATGCTTGTTGCCACGGGGTTGCGCAATCTCAGTGGGTTTTCGCAACCACGGGGGGACAAATATTGGTGGTCTAGGCAGGAAAATGTAGGTGGACGAAGGCATCTGCTGGATTACATCTGCGTCTCTTCCGAGCTGGCGGAGGAGGCGAGCTTCGGCGTCGACGAGGTAGACCTTGATACCGACCACAAAGCTGTGTGGGCGGAACTGGTCTGGGGGGGACAGCCACCCCCCAAAAAGCAGGTAAAGAGGTACAAAGCATTCAAGGCAGAGCGCTTGATAGGCAGGGTAGTTGAGGGTAAGGAGAGTGAGCTGTCTAAGCTTAGGTTGAAGTACGACGAGACCTTTGCATCTGGTATATCGGGGCTGTTGCCAGATGGCCTCCCAGATCTATCAGCAGTGGAGGACCCGGATGAGCTTCGGCAGGAGGTAGATAGGGTCGCTAGCTTAGTGGTCCGAGCTTTCACGGGCGCAGCCGCGAAGGTCTTGGGAGTTCGGGTGATTAGGCCAGGGTTTACTAATGCATGGTTTGATTAGAGTCTTAGGGAAGCGATTGCGCGACGGAGAGAGGCATACGGCCTCTGGCGAAGGAATGAGGCCAACCGAGAGGCCTGGCAAAGATATAAAGAAGCGAGGAAGGCGGTCAGAAGGTTATGCAAGGAGAAGAAGGAGCAAGCGTGGAAGCGGGTCCAGAATGACACCGCTGCCAACTTCAGGAGCGCTACCATGGCCACGTACTGGAAGCTGTCAAAGCGTTTGGGCGGGGTTCGGCGGTCCAAAGCTTCTGCTCCTGTTCGGAAGCCCGATGGCACTCTGGCATGCACACTCCGGGAAAAACTACAAGAATGGGAAGAATACCGCCGACGTATGGTGGTCCCCAAAGAAAACTAGTTTTTGGAGGATGCATGTGTAAAGGAAGTCGGTTCCGATGAGGAAGCAGCGCGGATTGAGCCCGAGCGGAAGGCCCGCGAAACCTTCCAGTATAACGACAACCTGCGCGACCAATTCGAGGCCATGGCGCATGCCGAGGAGATCCGGACTGAGACGGGCCCGCTGGACTATGATTACACCGAGAAGGAAGTGGAGCTCTGCCAGGAAAATCTCCAGAATCACAAAGCGTGCTCACCGGATAAGATCAAGAACGAGATGCTCAAGTACGGAGGCACGCGGATTGTGAGCTTTCTGGTGCGCTTCTTCAACTGGTTGAAATCGTGCGAATACACCCCCAGCGACTGGGGCAAAGCGATTATCGTCAACATCCCAAAAGGAGGCGACCCAACCGATCCGGAAAATTGGAGAGACATCGCGATTCTGAGCTGTCTGGGTAAGATGTATCTGTCCCTTATGGCGGCGAGGCTTACGGCTTTCATCGATCAGCCGGGCAGGCTTCGCCCAGAGCAGGGTGGGTTCCGGCCAAAACGTAGTACGGGGGACCAGATTTCTGTCCTTAAGGAGCGTCTGCGCCTTAGACAACAAGCTGGCCTCCGTTCTTTCGTTTTGTTCGTGGATCTGAGAAAGGCATTCCCTACGGTTTGGCGGGCCGGGTTGTTTCAGAGGCTAACCCGGATGGGGGTACAGGGCAAGTTCTATCGCATTCTGCGGAGTTTTTACCGAAGAACGTCATCGCGAGTGCTAGTCGATGGCGAACTCACTGGTGAAGTGCTGGAAGAGATGGGAGTTCAGCAAGGGTCGCCGTTGTCACCGTCGCTGTTCAACGTCTTCATGGATGAGCTAACGGTCCGAATCGCGAAAGAGTTGGAGATCGAGGACCTCAACCGCATCGAAGACATACGGACCCTGCTTTACGCCGACGACGTTGCGGTAATTGCGCATAGTGTCACGGAGCTTCAACAGATTGTAAATGTCGTGGCGACATTCGTGGAGGACTATCGGCTTGAAATCAACCTGAAACCGGGCAAGACGGAAGTCATGCCGATATACCGGCACGCCAAGTCAAAAAAGTCGCCCCCATGCGTGAGGTTCCGGGGCAAGGTTCTCAACGTCACCGACCACTACAAATACCTGGGAGTTCTGCTCACGGACACCCTCTCCGATAAACCGCAAGCGAAGCGGGCGGCGGAAATCACTGTAGCGGGAACGGCTGCCTACTACCCCCTCTGGATTGCCCACGAAGTTCCAGCGCGTCTTCGGCTGATGAATTGGCAGCAAATGGTTGGCGCAAAGTTGCTTTACGCATCGGGCTTTTTGGGATCTGCCGGGCGCCAACAAGCTGACTAAGCTGGAGGGCGCGTTGGTAGCGCCCCTGCGGGTCATCTTGGGTGTTGGTGCGCGCACAAGCGGCTGCATCACCAGGGGTTTAGGCGGCACGCCGAGTTTCAGCATCCTTGCCAAGGCGGCCCGGCTTCGGTTCCTAGGGCGCATCGAGCTACTGGGCAACACAGCGCTAACACGCAGGCTTTACAACACGGGTCGGTGCAAATGGCAGGAAGATACGGAAAATTTGATCTTAGCAGATCACAGGCTGCGGGAGGGCTTGGATGCGCTCAAGCGGGTCGTGAACGAAGATGGCACGGTAGATGATAAGGACTGGCGGGCCGCTCTGGCGAACTGGAACGAGGTGGTAAAGCAATGGTCTGTCCGGCAGGAAGTAGCTGGCTGGGAGCGGCAGCCTAAGCACTCTGATGGGCTTAGGGTGCTGCTTAGCCAGATGTCTTCCCGCTCTGCTTTCCCACGTTGGCGGGCGCTGGAGGGGGGAAGTCACAACCTTATCAGAAGGCGATTGTTGAGCTGCAACAATCGCCTTCGCCTCTACCGATCCAAATTTGGCTCATGCTCGCCGGACTGCTCAAGCTGTTTCGCCTTGTGTGGCCTTGAGGTTAACGAGTCGTTACGTCACTTCCTGCTGCATTGCCCAACGTTTGCGAGCTCTCGTGAGGCACTGTTTAAGTTTATCGATGAGGCGCAAGCCCGGCAGCCCCTCATGCTGAATCGAGGAGGGCTTTATCACAGGGAACTGCGGGAGGCGGAGGAGGAGATGAGGCTCTTCAAAGAGGAATGGCTGAAGGGGGAGGATGAAAAGATGGCGGCGATGCTCGGCGTTTTGTTTATCCCTGTCCCAGAAGAGGTGGGGGAGGAGTTAGGAAGGTTTGTTGCCACCATCTGGAAGGAGTGGGAGGAGTTGGAGGCGCAGATCAGGGAGGCAGAGGGGGCGGAGGAGGAGGAGGAGGTGATCGACCTCACGGTCGTTCAGGAGGTGGGTAGAAGGAGGGGAAGGCCTAGTCAGGTAGAATGTCTGGCTAGATCTGTTGTAGGTGGAGGTCAGCGCAGCGTCGCGGACTTCTTCTCGGCAGATAACTCCTCTCACTCCTTGCACCCACTTGCACATGCACAGCACGCTCATTTGCACATTGCACCGCCAGTCGAGTCTTTGGAGCGGAGCCGCGTCACCGAACGGCCCCGTGCTAAAAATGGAGGCACATGTCCGACAGGATCCAAGGCCAATTGACTGATAAGTCTATTATTATTATTATTATTATTATTATTATTATTATTATTATTATTATTATTATTATTATTATTATTATTATTATTATTATTATTATTATTATTATTATTATTATTATTATTATTATTATTATTATTATTATTATTATTATTATTATTATTAGGGAGTACATAGGCCATCGGTCCTTTCCATGGGCTGATTGGTATAAAGCTCCTAGAATAATGTTCTTTGCCTTCACTTCCTTTATTCCACCGATTGGTGTGGAGAGTTTTCTTATGGAATGGAGGATTGGATGCACATGGCCTTTTGGCTCAGCAATTGGCAGGAGATACATTATTATTATTATTATTATTATTATTATTATTATTATTATTATTATTATTATTATTATTATTATTATTATTATTATTATTATTATTATTATTATTATTATTATTATTATTATTATTATTATTATTATTATTATTATTATTATTATTATTATTATTATTATTATTATTATTATTATTATTATTATTATTATTATTATTATTATTATTATTATTATTATTATTATTATTATTATTATATTATTATTATTATTATTATTATTATTATTATTATTATTATTATTATTATTATTATTATTATTATTATTATTATTATTATTATTATTATTATTATTATTACCGGCCCGTCTGGAAGTGTTGGAACTGCCCTTGCGGGGGTGTCATTAGAGCTTATCGTCAATTCTTCGTACTCCCCTCACGGGTGAGACGATGGAGGCGCATGTGCAGAAATGCATCAGCCATTGACAGAGAAGCACTATTATTATTATTATTATTATTAAATTTGCCTTGGAGTGTTGACTGTGACATATTTAAGGGAAATCCCGATGAAAAAACCTAGTCACACTTGCTAAACAGAGTTCCAGCCCAATGGCCTCAAGGCGTTAAACTGTGACGCCAACTCATAACCCTTTGGTGGTAGATGCTGGGGAGGAGGGTCGTTGCGCGCGTAAAAGATCTTAAACTCCGCATATGCTGGTTGATAGCCCAGGACCCAGCAGACACCAGATTGTTATGGGTGGGGTTTCGAGGCAGCTCTAGCAACCGCGCTTGGTGTATGCACTTGCACATTCGGTGACGTCTTGCAAGAGGTTGCTGGGACTGCGGAATAACCTCGGCTTAGTGCAGTCTTGCCCTCAGGAGCTCCATCGGTGGCCCCGATCATCAGGCGAGAGACTGGCACAGGGGGGTGGAGGACCTCGAACAAGGGTATTGGAGGCTTATGTCCGTTGAGGATATGCCATAAGCTGCATCAGTAGCCTCAGATATAGTATTATTATTATTATTATTATTATTATTATTATTATTATTATTATTATTATTATTATTATTATTATTATTATTATTATTATACTTTACAATATTATGCTATGCTATGCTATACTATACTATACATACACACATACATACACACATACACACATGCATACATACATACATACATACATACGTACATACAATATTACCATACATACATACAATGTTACCATACCATACCATACATACATACATACATACATACATACATGCATCTGAACATATGAACATACATACGTACATACATACATACATAAACACACACACACAGACGCACACAGACGCACACAGACACACACACACACACCCACACAAACACACACAAACACACACAAACACACACACACACACACACACACAACACACACACACGCATACATACATACATACATACACACATACATACATATATACATACATTCATTCATACATTATAACACTCGATAAAAAAACCAAAATAAGGAAAGGAGATTATGATTACACTTCCATACATACATATTTTCATGCAAACATTATTATACTCAGGTAGAGAGCAGGGACAAGGAAAGTATATGTGGAAAGGGATTCTCGGGAACAGGTCCTCTCTCTCTCTCTCTATCTATCTCTCTCTCTGTCTCCTCCCTCTCTCTCCATCTCTTCTTTGATCTTTTTTTTTGTTGGTCGGTATCGTTTTTTCCCAATTAGGTGCAAGGTTTGCCCTAGATCCAGTTTATGAAGCGTTTCGGGCGGTGGAAAAACATTCACGCATATTGAGACACATGCAACAAGATGAAAAGGAACAAACAAAGTTGCTGGGCCAGGCAACCATATCAGATGTGTGTGTGTCATGTATGTAGGCATGTAAATGTATATGTATGCATGTACGTATGTATGTATGTATGTAGGAATGTATGTATATATGTATGTATGTATGTATGTAATAAATATATACTGTGTGTATGTATGTATGTATGTATGTACATGTATGTATGTATTCTTTGGTAAGAAATGGCATGTGCATTTCAGACTGTGCTATCTTACACTGCTTGGGTGATTGATTGGGGGTTTTTTTTTAAGTGGTCGATATCTCACGCAAAAAGAAACAAGCTGGTGCATGCTTTGAACGGAAATCCCGCGGTCCACACACACACACACACACACACATACACACACATACACACACATACACGCATACACACACAACGCACAACGCACACACAACGCACAACGCACACACACAGACACGCACACACAAACACACAACACACACAGACACACACACACACACACACACACACACACACACACACGCACGCACAACACACACACACACGCAACGCACACACACACACACACACACACACACGCACACACGCACGCACAACACACACACAGTGTCACACACACAACGCACACACACACACACACACACACACACACACACACACGCACAACACACACAACTCACACAACCCACACGACACACACAAAGCACACACACACTCACACGCACATGAAACACCCAAGACACACATTATAGTAAGCTGTTTGTGATTGGCTTGGGAAGGTACGTCCGTCGTTTCTTTCTGGTTGCATCGCGCGCTTGATCGAGACAAATACCGCAGGTGAAGTGCTCCAAGTGTACAAGCTATTGCGCATAGCCTTCACTGGTAAAAACGTACCTTGGGAAATCCTTGACCTAGTTATTCGGTATTGTCTGCCTATTTCTTTCTTGGGCGACAACAGTCTACCTTGCCGTTGGCCAGTCGATTCGTTGGACGATGAGAAGACGGAAAAAGTGTGCCAGTGCCCGCTTCCTATTTCTTGTCAAAACACCTACCTAGACTCGTCGACTCTGATGCGCTGCCCTGATTGTCTGTTGTGTGGGCGCACGATCAGCAAGGAGCCATTGCACTGGGGAATCATCGCATTACATGACCCGCTGATTGGCATGACCTGTGCGCACGTCACTTTTTCGAAGAAGCCACAACAATTGGACCAACTTCTCACTACTATACTCTCCCTTGGAATGACTGCGAGCGAGCGTTGAATGATGTGTCATTGGGTTTTATCGCGTACGAAATAACACATACGCTTGAAACCGTGACTGCTCGACGCCAAGGCTCATTGCTTATTCACAAGGCTCATTGCTTATTGACATTCATGCTTGGTTTGACTTAGGCAATGTCGCCCCTGCACTTGGCACTTGGGGCAGGAATGGCTACTGTTCTAGGAGCATCCCCACTCCGTACCGGGCCTTGAAGGACTGGTTGTACCAACAAGGTGCTACTTTCTCCTCTTGTTCCTGGATAGACCATCTGAGAAACGTCACAGGTGCCAACCTCAGCTTCGAGTGTTACTGACAGAAGCGATGGCAAAAACCAAGCGAATCAACACCCCGCGTATGTATACGGTCCCAGCGACCAGGAGTGTCGCTCCTTACAGGGAGAGCCTGCAATTTGGAGTCCGGGCTGGACGCGGTTGCTGGTGTGGGCGCATCCACACACACAAGGGCGTTCGCCACATGTTCGTTTCGTGTGGCATGCGCAAGAGGGAGAGCAAGAGCTTCCACACGGGGAAGTTGGAAACAGAGAATTTGAACCCAGACGGGAGAGAAATTGCAGTACCGACGTCCCCATTGCAACCATTTCGGGCCCTTACCGGGAAGAAGCCGCTGGCGCCAGATGGTTCAACGTGGATATCACTGCTGGTGCTACCGTAGGTGCGCACTGTACATGCGTCGTGAACTGCAGAGTGGATGAAACTCTGGGCGTGACAACAATCATGAAAAGCTGTAAACAATGTGGCGATTCCACTGGACATGACATCAAGGTCCCAGGCTCAGGGAGTCCCTCTGCACTGGCAGAGGCGTTGCTGTTGCACGCGATGCTGGGTATTGCTACCGGAATACACGAGTTGGGTGCGAGCCAGCAAGCAACTGCTCAGAAGAACACACACATTGAGAACGCTATCAAAGTTGTATGCAACCAAGTACAAGCTTTTGCTCAAGAGCTTGCAATTCTGGAAAACGAGGAAGATAAGAATGGCACCGGGGTTCGATGTGTCCAAATACACGCGCGGTTGATGTTGAGAAGAGTAGCTCCGCACAACGAAATACGCAGCGGGCTGATGACGTACGTAATGCTTCCTGTCCTGGAAACCCTCCGGCGTCGTTGCCTGCCCAGTTTCGCTAATCCTTGTCCGGATACCCCTTATTCTTCAACTCAGGCGAAGTTGTACCTTCTCGGCAGGCGACCAGATTGGTTACCTTTGGAAACAGTATTCAACCTTGCCAAGGGCGAACACTGGTTACCGTTGGAAGGGGCGTTCGACAAAAAATGATGATACAGTCGATGGTAAAACTGCCCTTGCGGGGGTGTCATTAGAGCCTATCGTCAATTCTTCGTACTCCCCTCACGGGTGAGACGATGGAGGCGCATGTGCAGATTTGCATCAGCCATTGACAGAGAAACACTATTATTATTATTATTATTATTATTATTATTATTATTATTATTATTATTATTATTATTATTATTATGGACACCGTGATAGCTCAGTGGTCAAGTTCTACCATCTGGGCCCTGTCGCCAGTTCGATTCCCGTCGGTGCCACCAGTATTTTCATTGAACATACCGGTTCGTCTGGACCAGTATTTTCATTGAACATACCGGTCAGTCTGGAAGTGTTGGAACTGCCCTTGCGGGGGTGTCATTAGAGCCTATCGTCAATTCTTCGTACTCCCCTCACGGGTGAGACGATGGAGGCGCATGTGCAGAAATGCATCAGCCATTGACAGAGAAGCACTATTATTATTATTATTATTATTATTATTATTATTATTATTATTATTATTATTATTATTGACACCGTGATAGCCCAGTGGTCAAGTTCTACCATCTGGGCCCTGTCGCCAGTTCGATTCCCGTCGGTGCCACCAGTATTTTCATTGAACATACCGGTCCGTCTGGACCAGTATTTTCATTGAACATACCGGTCCGTCTGGAAGTGTTGGAACTGCCCTTGCGGGGGTGTCATTACAGCCTATCGTCAATTCTTCGTACTCCCCTCACGGGTGAGACGATGGAGGCGCATGTGCAGAAATGCATCAGCCATTGACAGAGAAGCACTATTATTATTATTATTATTATTATTATTATTATTATTATTATTATTATTATTATTATTATTATTATTATTATTATTATTATGGACACCGTGATAGCCCAGTGGTCAAGTTCTACCATCTGGGCCCTGTCGCCAGTTCGATTCCCGTCGGTGCCACCAGTATTTTCATTGAACATACCGGTCCGTCTGGACCAGTATTTTCATTGAACATACCGGTCAGTCTGGAAGTGTTGGAACTGCCCTTGCGGGGGTGTCATTAGAGCTTATCGTCAATTCTTCGTACTCCCCTCACGGGTGAGACGATGGAGGCGCATGTGCAGAAATGCATCAGCCATTGACAGAGAAGCACTATTATTATTATTATTATTATTATTATTATTATTATTATTATTATTATTATTATTATTATTATTATTATTGGACACCGTGATAGCCCAGTGGTCAAGTTCTACCATCTGGGCCCTGTCGCCAGTTCGATTCCCGTCGGTGCCACCAGTATTTTCATTGAACATACCGGTCTATTTCTGGACCAGTATTTTCATTGAACATACCGGCCCTTCTGGAAGTGTTGGAACTGCCCTTGCGGGGGTGTCATTAGAGCTTATCGTCAATTCTTCGTACTCCCCTCACGGGTGAGACGATGGAGGCGCATGTGCAGAAATGCATCAGCCATTGACAGAGAAGCACTATTATTATTATTATTATTATTATTATTATTATTATTATTATTATTATTATTATTATTATTATTATTATTATTATTATTATTGGGACTGCGGAATAACCTCGGCTTAGTGCAGTCTTGCCCTCAGGAGCTCCATCGGTGGCCCCGATCATCAGGCGAGAGACTGACACGGGGGGGGTGGAGGACCTCGAACAAGGGTATTGGAGGCTTATGTCCGTTGAGGATATGCCATTAGCTGCATCAGTACGCCTCAGATATAGTAAATCTGCCTTGGAGTGTTGACTGTGACATATTTGAGGGAAATCCCGATGAAAAAACCTAGTCACACTTGCTAAACAGAGTTCCAGCCCAATGGCCTCAAGGCGTTAAACTGTGACGCCAACTCATAACCCTTTGGTGGTAGATGCTGGGGAGGAGGGTCGTTGCGCGCGTAAAAGATCTTAAACTCCGCATATGCTGGTTGATAGCCCAGGACCCAGCAGACACCAGATTGTTATGGGTGGGGTTTCGAGGCAGCTCTAGCAACCGCGCTTGGTGTATGCACTTGCACATTCGGTGACGTCTTGCAAGAGGTTGCTGGGACTGCGGAATAACCTCGGCTTAGTGCAGTCTTGCCCTCAGGAGCTCCATCGATGGCCCCGATCATCAGGCGAGAGACTGACACGGGGGGGCGGAGGACCTCGAACAAGGGTATTGGAGGCTTATGTCCGTTGAGGATATGCCATTAGCTGCATCAGTAGCCTCAGATATATTATTATTATTATTATTATTATTATTATTATTATTATTATTATTATTATTATTATTATTATTATTATATAGGGAGTACATAGGCCATTGGTCCTTTCAATGGGCTGATTGGTATAAAGCTCCTAGAGTAATGTTCTATGCCGTCACTTCCTTTATTCCACCGATTGGTGTGGAGACTTTCCTTATGGAATGGAGGACTGGATGCACATGGCCTTTTGGCTCAGCAATTGCAGGAGATACATTATTATTATTATTATTATTATTATTATTATTATTATTATTATTATTATTATTATTATTATTATTTAGGGAGTACATAGGCCATCGGTCCTTTCCATGGGCTGATTGGTATAAAGCTCCTAGAGTAATGTTCTATGTCGTCACTTCCTTTATTCCACCGATTGGTGTGGAGACTTTCCTTATGGAATGGAGGACTGGATGCACATGGCCTTTTGGGTCAGCAATTGGCAGGAGATACACTATTATTATTATTATTATTATTATTATTATTATTATTATTATTATTATTATTATTATTATTGTGGACACCGTGATAGCCCAGTGGTCAAGTTCTACCATCTGGGCCCTGTCGCCAGTTCGATTCCCGTCGGTGCCACCAGTATTTTCATTGAACATACCGCTCCGTCTGGACCAGTATTTTCATTGAACATACCGGTCCGTCTGGAAGTGTTGGAACTGCCCTTGCGGGGGTGTCATTAGAGCTTATCGTCAATTCTTCGTACTCCCCTCACGGGTGAGACGATGGAGGCGCATGTGCAGAAATGCATCAGCCATTGACAGAGAAGCACTATTATTATTATTATTATTATTATTATTATTATTATTGCCCAGTGGTCAAGTTCTACCATCTGGGCCCTGTCGCCAGTTCGATTCCCGTCGGTGCCACCAGTATTTTCATTGAACATACCGGTCTATTTCTGGACCAGTATTTTCATTGAACATACCGGCCCGTCTGGAAGTGTTGGAACTGCCCTTGCGGGGGTGTCATTAGAGCTTATCGTCAATTCTTCGTACTCCCCTCACGGGTGAGACGATGGAGGCCCATGTGCAGAAATGCATCAGCCATTGACAGAGAAGCACTATTATTATTATTATTATTATTATTATTATTATTATTATTTAGCCCAGTGGTCAAGTTCTACCATCTGGGCCCTGTCGCCAGTTCGATTCCCGTCGGTGCCACCAGTATTTTCATTGAACATACCGGTCTATTTCTGGACCAGTATTTTCATTGAACATACCGGCCCGTCTGGAAGTGTTGGAACTGCCCTTGCGGGGGTGTCATTAGAGCTTATCGTCAATTCTTCGTACTCCCCTCACGGGTGAGACGATGGAGGCGCATGTGCAGAAATGCATCAGCCATTGACAGAGAAGCACTATTATTATTATTATTATTATTATTATTATTATTATTATTATTATTATTATTATTATTATTATTATTATTATTAGTGGCACCGCGATAGCCAGTGGTTAAGGTCTACTATCTGGGACCTGTCGCCAGTTCGATTCCAGTCGATGCCAGTATTTTCAAATGATATTGTCTTTGAAAGTATTGGTCTGTTTGGAAGGCTTGGAGCTAGAGAGAGAGAGAGCGAGATGTATATATATATATATATATATGTATATATATATTTATAGAGAGAGAGAGAGAGAGAGAGAGAGAGAGAGAGAGATGACAGTATGTATGTCTGTATGTGAGTATGTCAGTGCGTAATATTGTTTTCAAGTTGTAATGCCCCCAACGATAGCTCGTAAAAAGTCGGTAATACAACCAAACACAATCCTCAAGAATGAGAATGATGTCTCGTTGTATTAGCTCAGTGAAGCAAAAAAGGAAAACGGCAACAGACCAGGAATAAAATTGCATCAGGTCCAATCCTGACAAATAATACTGAAAAACAAGCTGGTGCACCTGTCACCAGGAAAAGGTACTTTTTACCTGCTATCCGGGGGTGATGCCTACAAAGTACCCTGATTTTCCAACAGTTGCAGATGAGGGCGAGGATAGCTTTGCCATTTACGTCCATGCAGTTGTTTTCAACCATCAATAGATTTCACTCTCCTAGCACAATCAATTGAAAAACATAGTAGAGAAGAGAGGAAGAGAGAGATCTAGAGAGAGAGATCTAGAGAGAGATCTAGAGAGAGAGATCTAGAGAGAGATCTAGAGAGAGAGAGAGGGAGAGAGAGAGAGAGGGAGAGAGGGAGAGAGAGATAGAGAGAGAGGGAGATATAGAGAGAGGGAGAGAGAGAGACAGAGAGAGATAGAGAGAGAGAGATCTAGAGAGAAAGAGAGAGAGAGAGATAGATAGATAGATAGAGAGAGAGAGAAAGTACTTCAAAAGAAGTGCGCACGCGCACTTCAAACAGCGACTTATTCTGAGACAAAAAATGAAAGAATTTGCTGCAAGCAATCAATAAGCAGCAGACAATTAGAATAGCTTATGTGGGACACAAGGTTAGTCTAATTATTTTAAGAGTGTACAAGAATTCGTCAAGCCTAACAGACGCCACACATTCTGAATACATATGTTTTGCTATCGACTTCACTGTGCTGTTCTCAAGAATATAATTTACTTCTTACCATTGTAGTCCTGGTGAGAAAAAATGACATGAGCTGGCCGATTAGTGAAAGTGCTTTTACTACTCGGCCGGCCCAGGCAATTTCAGAAAACTGCAAAGTGTTATCGTCAGGACTCTCTGTGCCCATTGGTAAAAAAAAAGGACTCACGGTGCTCAAGAATGTACTTCTTTTCCTGGTGAGAAAAAATTGCCTGGGCCGGCCGATTGGTGAAATCGGCCGGCCCAGACCGTTCCAGAAAATTGCAAAGTGTTATCCGTCAGGATCTGTGCTAACTGGTAAAAAAAAGGACTAGTCCTGGTGAGAAAAATGGCATGGGCTGGCCGAATAGTGAAAGTCCATTCACTAATCGGCCGGCTCAGGCCAAAACAGAAAACTGCAAAGTTTTATCGTCAGGACTCTGTGGTAACTGGGATTTACCAGCCCACAGTCTCTCTCTCCCTCCTCCTCCTCCTCCTCCTCCTCTTCTTCTTCTTCTTCTTCTTCTTCTTCTTCTTCTTCTTCTTCTTCTCTCTCACTTCTTCTTCTCTCTCACTTCTTCTTCTTCTTCTTCTTCTTCTTCTTCTTCTTCTTCTTCTTCTTCTTCTTCTTCTTCTTCTTCTTCTTCTTCTTCTCCTTCTTCTTCTTCTTCTTCTTCTTCTTCTTCTTCTTCTTCTCTTCTTCTCTCTCTCTCTCTCTCTCTCTCTCTCTATCTATCTATCTATCTATCTATCTATCTATCTATCTATCTATCTACCTACCTACCTACCTACCTACCTACCTATCTATCTATCTATCTATCTATCTATCTATCTATCTATCTATCTATCTATCTATCTCTATTCCTCCGGATTGGCCGCCGTCACCCCCTCCCAGTGCGTGCTCTGCACCGCCTGAACCCCCTGGAGGAGATTTTGCTCATGTTCACCCTTACGAAGACCTTTCGGGCCTCCTCGAAAAGAAGAGCCCAAAAGCGCACGTCCATCCGGACTACAAGTCGCAACCCGGCATTATCAACCTGGATTCCACCCACTGTGTTGACGCCGAGACATACTCCCATTTCGTCCATCGGACAAGAAGTGCCCCGAAAGAACCAACCGAAAGAAGAAAACGCCTGGTATTGCCATCAACACCAAGCGAATGGAAAGGCATTGAAGAAGAACTCCAATCCGCACTCCCTCTCATCCTCCCCTCCTCTCTCATCAAACGCTTGTCGTGTGACGAAGCAGTAGCGAAATTTGAAAGATATCTCTTCGACTTCATGTCACAACGGGTACCTCAAACAAAAACACAAGAACAAACTCATGAACGAAAAAACCGCCACGTAATCCGGCTCCAAACAGAACTCACGCAGAACCGACAACAAAAACTGATCCAAAAGAGACATCTGCGAGATCTCAAAAGGGCAGGTTCAATTCCAGCTGCTGTTGCAAAAAGCCTGCAAAAAACTTGGCGAGTATTATTGAAGACCGGTAACCGCCTCCGCCGTCGTCTCAAGGAAGCAACTTTAACCTCCGCTCAACGACAAGCAAATACACGCTTCCGAACTGACCCTCATAAGTTTGCCAAAAATCTGTTTCATCCCCCCTCAACCCAAACCACTTCCTCCCTATCCAAAGAAAACTGTGACTCCTACTTTCCCAACCTATACAAAGACGCTAATCGTGAACAAACCTACGTGCCCTTACCTGAAATGAATCGCCCACCTACCAACTGTCCCCTTTGACCTCAAGCCACCGTCCTTCTTGGAAACCAAAAGATCTGTGTTTGCCAAGCGTAATGGTGCAGCCCCTGGCAGAGATAGTATAAGCTACCTTGTTTACAAGAGACTTCCCACCGCTTTACTTTTCTTACACAAACTCATTGTCAAGTGTTGGACAACTGACGTAGCTAATAGCTGGGCCCAAGCTGCTATCTCCCTCCTTCATAAGGACGGCGATCCACTTCAGGCCTCAAACTATCGTCCGATTGCTCTGACAAGCTGCTCGGGTAAGGTATTTTTCTCTTTGTGGTCAAAACGCCTAGAGAGTTTTTTGCTAGATAACAAGTACTTTGACAGAGCAAAACAAAAAGGTTTCCTCCGTAACGTTGCAGGATGCCCCGAGCACATTGCTACTACAAAAGCTACCATCAGAAATGCAAAAGATCACTATCGCCAACTGGTCATAGCATGGATTGACCTACAAAACGCTTTTGGAAGCGTAAACCACAACTTGATCCAGTTCGCTCTCTGGTGGTACCACGTGCCCCCTATGTTTGCTCGCATAATCTTTTTATACTACGAACTCTTAGTAGCCACAATCGAAGGGAAAGATTGGTCATCAGAACCCTTTGTTTTTGCTGTTGGCGTTTTTCAAGGATGCTGCATTTCTCCTCTCCTTTTCAACATAGTTTTCAACCTAATCCTTGACCTCCTATCATCCTTGACCAAAAACAACGGTTATCATTTCAAGCATAAGACCTCAACAGATGAAGTCATCGTGCACGAAGCTGCTTATGCTGACGACCTCAAACTACACTGCCGATCCCCGAAACACTGTCAATCGTCCATCAACATGATTGACAAATTTCTGTCATGGTCCAGAACAATGGCCGCGAAACCGCCCAAATGCAAAAGCCTTGCTTTCAAATACTGGACTAAAGCCGACGACCATAAGGGTCTCAAACGATTATTGCCGATCTCGTTGCCACCTTTCGACCCCGCCCTTACTATTACTGGCAAACCGATTGACTTCATCGCTGACAAGCCTTTCAAAGACCTCGGATGGATTGTCTACCATGACCTCAGCGAAAACGAACAACGTGCAGCAATCCAAAAGAAGTCATTCTTTCTATGCAAGCCATCGATAGCTGCTCGATCAATGGCTTTATGAAACTGTGGCTATACCAGCACTACGCTGTCCAGTCACTTGCCTGGCCATTTCTCACTGATGACCTCTGCTTATCTTTCGCCAAAACCCTTGAGAAAATTGCGACCCGCTTCCTCAAAAAATGGGCCAATATCTACAAAAGAGCTCTGGTTTCTTGCCTTTACCGCCCACGCTCGAAATTCGGTCTACAGCTCCAATCCATCGTCTCTTTTTACCAGCGACTTCAAATCAACCGTGCTCAAATGCTGAAGTACTGCCCAGATAAACACCTCTCGTCCATTTATGCGATGAACCTGATGAAACACGAAACATTTCGAACTATCTGGAAACCAGAGCCTATGCTCGAAAAGCTTGAGGCACAAGTTGATTTTGAATTCAAACATCGAGGCCAATCCGATCATCTCGGACTTGGCCATGGTCGCTACCCAAAAGAACATTCCATCACAGACCGCAAAGACAGGGTTTTAGAATTAGCTGCTGAGACAATACTTGAGACAACCACAGTGCATGACATGGACAAAGCCATGCAAGGGTGCTTCCTTCGTTTTGAAGACGCATGCCCCTTCGACCTCTCCTGGGCTCGCCTCATCGGAACCCGTAATCCCCGTTTAATCTCTTGGGTCATCAACGCAAGCACAAGCTCGGTTATTACCCCCGACCTTAGACGTCTGTGGGGAATCATTCCCAACAACAAGTGTGCCCTCTGTTCTGGTCAAGCACATCTATGCCACATCCTCTCCGGTTGCCATGTTGCCCTCAAACAAGGCCGCTATACCTGGCGTCATGACTCTGTGCTCTGCACTATTGAAGCTCCCCTTCAAAAACACATCGAGAGCCGTAACAAACGCTCCCCTATAGACCAAAATGAATCAAAGTCTATGTTTGTGAAAGAGGGCGAGCAGAAGCCTAAGGGACAGTCATTTCATCGACCATCCCTGCTTGACACTGCAAACGATTGGCAACTCCAAACCCAATACACCGGTTCTGAGCAAGCCTTTCCTGTCCACATTTGTGTCACTGACCTCCGCCCCGATATCGTTGTCTGGTCACTGTCCACCAAGATATGTATTCTGATCGAGCTAACGTGCCCGGTCGAAGAAAACATCCTTGACGCACGAGCATACAAGACCAACCGATACAGCGAGCTCAAATCTCAAATCGAGGACAACGGATGGACCTGCCACCTTCGACCAATCGAATGCGGGGCTCGCGGCATGGTATCGTTCTCTGTTCATCGATGTTTCCGCGCCTTGGGTTTTTCCCATCCCCAATCCAAATCCCTTTGCTTCAAGCTATCCTCCTGCGTAGCTCGTTGCTCTTTTGCGATTTATCGCTCCTGTGCAGTCAAAAATTGGACTAATCTTCCTCTAGTCCGTATTGGTGACTGCATTCCATCATAGCCGTCCAGTGTTGCATAGCCCGGGCTAGGTCCCTGCGGGGGTTTAGGCCTCATACAATGTCATCATTGTAGCTTGCGCAAGCTTACGGTGCTCAAAACACTTGGACTAACGGCTTCCTTTTCTTTCTCTTCTTCCTTATCCTCCCACTCTCCATTCCTAGATTGCCTTTTTCTTCAACGTCCTTCCTCCTCTTCTTTTTCCAGAACACAGTCTACCCGTGATTCCCATCCCGGACACATGCACAGTACACAAATTATTGTTTGATGTGAAACTGCGTTCCTTTGCAAGGACTACATTCCTTTGCGACATCTCATCTATCTATCTATCTATCTATCTATCTATCTATCTATCTATCTATCTATCTATCTATCTATCTATTTATCTATCTATCTAATCTATCTATCTTTCACATGCCGAAATAGCGACGGGAAGCACAATCCTGTTCCCTCAGGGTGCCCTTTCTCGCTTGTTGAGTGCTCTGTCGGTTTATACTAGACTGTCGAACAGTCTCGAAACTCCATCTGCTTACTGGGTCCTCTGTAATGGAGGTGGGAGCTCGTTCTGCAAGGGGCGCTTATGGAACGAGCCCTGGCCCCGCCTGGTACTAGGGAGATTTGGTATCGCCTGTATCAGTCCCTTTTGTGCAAACA
>WBZZ01006573.1:245000-247500 GCA_019918135.1 Paulinella micropora | reverse complement strand
GTAAAGTTGGTGTTGGTAATTTTTTGACATGGAAGAGGTTCTACTCCTCCAAGGTCACAGTGGCAGTGCAAATATTGGCCGCAAGGGAGAAATGCGCAGTGGTTGCGTTAGGCTTTTGTCCTGAACGAGGAAATGCCAAAAAGTGAGTAAAGGTGGTGTTGGTAAATTTTTGACAGGGAACAGGTTCTACTCCTCCAAGGTCACAGTGGCAGTGCAAATATTGGCCGCAAGGGAGAAATGCGCAGTGATTGCGTTGGGCTTTTGTCCTGAATGAGGAAATGCCAAAAAGTGGGTAAAGTTGGTGTTGGTAAATTTTTGACATGGAAGAGGTTCTACTCCTCCAAGGTCACAGTGGAAGTGCAAATATTGGCCGCAAGGGAGAAATGCGCAGTGATTGCGTTAGGCTTTTGTCCTGAATGAGGAAATGCCAAAAAGTGGGTAAAGTTAGTGTTGGTAAATTTTTGACATGGAACAGGTTCTACTCCTCCAAGGTCACAGTGGCAGTGCAAATATTGGCCGCAAGGGAGAAATGCGCAGTGATTGCGTTAGGCTTTTGTCCTGAACGAGGAAATGCCAAAAAGTGAGTAAAGGTGGTGTTGGTAATTTTTTGACATGGAACAGGTTCTACTCCTCCAAGGTCACAGTGGCAGTGCAAATATTGGCCGCAAGGGAGAAATGCGCAGTGATTGCGTTGGGCTTTTGTCCTGAATGAGGAAATGCCAAAAAGTGGGTAAAGTTAGTGTTGGTAAATTTTTGACATGGAACAGGTTCTACTCCTCCAAGGTCACAGTGACAGTGCAAATATTGGCCGCAAGGAAGAAATGCGCAGTAATTGCGTTAGGCTTTTGTCCTGAATGAGGAAATGCCAAAAAGTGGGTGAAGTTGGTGAGGGGAGTGTGCTTGTGAAGTTGGCAGTGTAGGTTGGAGGCAGGAAGGTGCGGGTTGGGCCGGGAAATGTTGGGAACTAGTGTTTTTTTACCTCTACCGGAGAGGCCACCTCGACCTGAGGCGGGGCTATGTGAGGGAGGGCCGGGGTTGGTGAGGGGAGTGTGTTTGTGAAGTTGGCGGTGTAGGTTGGAGGCTGGAAGGTGCGGGTTGGACTGAGGTATGTTGGGAACTAGTGTTTTTCTACCTGTACCGGAGAGGCCACCGCGACCTAAACCGGGGCTATGTGAGGGAGGGGCGGGGTTGGTGAGGAGAGTGTGTCTATGAAGCAGTGTAGGTTGGAGGCAGGAAGGTGGAGGTTGGGCCGGGAAATGTTGGGAATCAGTGTTTTTCCACCTGTACCTGAGAGGCTACCTCAACCTAAGGCGGGATAAATGCGCAGTAATTGCGTTAGGCTTCTGTCCGGAACTGGGAAATGCCAAAAAGTAGGAGAAGTTAGTGTTGGTAATGTTTCGACTGTGAACAGGTCCTACTCCACCGAGGTCACCGTGGAAGTGCCAGTGGTGGCCGCAAGTGATAATATATAAATGGTAAGTAATTACGTTATACTTGTGTCCTGAAGGAGGAAATGCCAAAATTGTGATGGCTGCTGTTGTAACGTAGTTTGTGGAAGTTGGTGTTTCGACGTAATAAGCATGACTGTCACATTGGTTCTGGTAGCAAGGGTAGGAGGTACGTATTGTGTTCTATGTGCGAAAATAGACAAGTCAACATGCGGTGTGTACCCCGAGACAAAATTTTCATTTTTTTTTTTTGGCATTTCTCCATGGAGGACCCCAAGGTGAAAATACCCCCCAAAGGATTGCTTTCCAACACGCGTATTAGCTTCAAAAAAAGCAAAAATGTGTGATTGTCGAATTCAGGCCCAGTAACCCCAATAAATGGGCTGTCGAATTCGGGCCAGCTGTCGAATTCAGTCCATAACACTGCCTGCTTACCAGCCACCTAATAATATTGTCTGCCTGCCTGCCGACCGTGATTGCTTGTCATATTGAATCGCTCCAACCCACCCCTCCTCACCTCACCTCTCTCTCTCTCTCTCTCTCTCTCTCTCTCTCTCTCTCTCTTTCTCTCTCTCTCTCCCTAGCTGAAGGAGAAGCTGCCCACAACGGAGCGTGAGCTTGAGGTATACATAATGTATGTGTATATGAAACGAAACAGGTGAGGTATGTATGTGTAATGTGTGTCTTTGTGTGTGTGTGTGTGTATATCTATGTGTGTAGAACGCGAAGAAGGAGGTGCAACACTTGACAGAGCGAGAGATCGACTATCAGAAGCAGATAAAAAACTATCAGGCCGAGCGCACTGATTTAAAGGTCAAGTTGGGGCAGTCTACCAAGGTAACATTCTGATGCACTACCCATTCACATGCCTCTATATATTTGAATTATTCTTTAGAGTATCTGGCTGGCGAAAGAAGTTTTGCAAACAGGCGAAGGAAACGCGACTGGCGCAAAATGTATTGTCTGCATTGCTCAGCCATGAGCGATGTTGGCTGGTGATCAGGAGGCTCTATCAGCCCTCAAGAAGCTGCAGGCCGAGACTGTACTGCCCG